>JARVZY010004200.1:0-23760 GCA_030686995.1 Artemisia argyi
GTGTTGCTATGCCTTGTAATTTACTTGTTGCATCCCATCTCTATCATTAAAACCATTGTCTCAGTGTGGTTTATATGGCACGTTACACATCATATATTTAAACTTATTCGATGATGATATGTATTTGTAATTGTGAAAATATAATAATATCAAATTAAGATACCATTTGTAAAAACATTTAAATAATTAGTACTAATTTTTTAATGTTGAATCTGAGGTTTTTCTTCCTTGTAAAATGCCTCTGTAGTTTGCATTTCATTTAATATGTTTGAGTTTAATAAATTGAATTTTTAGGAAATGAATTTTACAAACTTAAGCATACTTTCATGATTCTGAGACAAATGGTTTGTTTTTGAGTGTGAATACGATCGAAAAAGTATTGACTCGTGATGTTGTACATGACCCTCATAAGTTACCCATCTTGCTATCTGTACTAAAGAGTTAATACACCAAATATGATTGCGCATTGAGAGACGGAGCTGTAGAATACAAACCTATAGTTCGATAATTCAAAGTTGCATTTAAGGCCATCTCTCTCAAGTGTCGCATTGACGTTTTATAGAACTTGGTAGAGTGCTAATAGTTGCACTTGAATAGCCTGATAAAATTCACATCTAAATGTTATACAGAAAACGTACTACTTTATAAAGCAAAGCCATCTCCTTCAAAGTTGTTGTGTTTTTCATCCTTTTTATTTCAGCAAGCACGGGAATATCATTCATATGCTTGTTTGAATACACACATAACAGATTCCCAAGCCAAGATAAGATTGAGCAACAATTACAATGTGCCACCAAAGATCAAGGATTCAGTGGTGGGTGAAACGTTATCAATAGACAAATTTTAAACATCCTACAAAGATGAATATGCCAACAATGACAGATTCCCATACACTAGACGCAATACTCGTTTCTAGCAGTTTTAAACTTATCATTAATATGAATGTAGTAATGTTGTAAATAGCAAGAAAATAAATTAAAATGTTTCGATATTAATGTAAAATCAATAAAGACAAATGTTTTGAGTTCCAAAGCAATTGTTGATACTATATGAAATAAAATAAATGAAAAACATAAATATTCATAACTATTTTTCTGCTTGATCAAAAGTCGTCTTCGCTATTGCTATCTTCAGTGCTTTCATAATCCGTTGTATTGTCATTTATGAAACTTGATATGTCATCACTATCTGATATGGATGGGTTAGTATATGCACCAGAATATATTTCGAAAGCTTCTTCGTCAATGTAATTCATATTAACATCATCATTATCAGATACGAATAGCTTACTGTATGCATCAGAATCAACTTCCCAAACTTCTTCATCACTGTAACTATCAACATATTTTCCGTGTACATTACCATGAATATCAACCATATCGTCCCACATTTCATCCTCGTTTATGTTGTGTTCATCTAACAACTCTCTATCATATTCCTCATCAATGTGTGTGTATTTTTAATCACCTGCGTAAATTTTAAAATATATATACATATATTTAAGTTAAAATTTATAACATTTATAAAAAACTTAGAATTTCAAATCTGTTAAAAAAATATGTATGATAAAACAACCTGTTAGAGAGTCTTCAATAATATACTCATCAGGTATTGTATATGTTGGCTTGTATTCTTTTAAAGGATAAAACGGTTCTGGTAGATCATTGATGTTTATCCAAACGCCCTCATAATCGTCTTCAGATGGAATTTTGTATATGTCATTTTCGTCACCTGTGTCTTCATCACATAGCATATACTTTTTGTTTTTTGAATTAGTAGAGTTTTGAACTGTTTTTGCACGTTTAAACTGTATTGGTGCGTCATCATCAGACATCTAAGATATAAATTAACAAAATTATAATGTTGTTATTTATACTAAAGCAAGTAATTATTTTTTTAAAAAAAATAACACAAATGATATTAACTTCATACCGTTGTTTCAGTATGATGTGTATGCTTTGCTTGATTTGTGGCCACAAAATTTGTCTTTGTGTTTTCATCGTCTGATGACATTATTTCAATCACCTCCTTGTTAACAGAAGTGTCTTTTTTTATCAACCTACGGCATTTGTGCGTAACTTGTATTGGTTCTTCATCATCAGACATCTGAGATATAAAGTAAAAAAAATTTAATGATGCTATTTAAACTAAATCATACAATTATTTTAAAAATAATGACACAAATGATATTAACTTCATACCATTCCTTCAGTATGATTTGTCTGCTTTGGTTGATTTATGGACACAGAAGTTGTATTTGTGTTTTCGTCATCAGATGAGATTATTTCAATCACGTCCTTGTTAACAAATGTGTCTTTTTTTTGTCAACCTACATTGTTTGTTTGTAACTTGTATACACTGCAATGAATTAAAAAAATTCAACTCATATATTCATTATAAAATGTTAGATACTTTAAATAAGTAAGATATTTATAACTCTTATTTGTTTTATTAATAATCAGTTGTTGTCAAATATGTTTTATATAAATTATAAATATACGTTATATGTCGTACCTGTTCATCATCTGAGATAACAATGGTTGGTGTATCTTTACTCGTAGCATCTTTTGTTGTACATGGAGTACTATCTTTTGTTCTTTCGGCTATTAACAAAACATCGTTGTGTTAATTTATCAAAACATAAATACATGGCCGAATCAATATAGTCACATCATTCTTGACACGGCTTGCTTTTGTATATTTATAAAAAATTAAATAACATACATAAACGGCAACATTTATACACTAATGTATAATACATTATTAATGACCAACATACATTCAAAAATAAGTCCAGTACCTTTCTTAAATTGTTGCTTTGCTGATAACAAATCATCAACAAATAAACAATAAAAATATTTATTTGTAGTATGTGATCAACGTGTTCGGGCAAACCACAAGGTAGACTCATTAAAGTGCAAACTAATTATGTGTAATCAGATTTTAGGCCTGTATATAAACTGCAAACTAATGGAGTACGTTGGTGTCAAAGTGTTTTAAAGTAGTAAAATTTATAAAAGGAGTAATAAAACAACTGAGCATGTATCATGTATTTGGTAACCTTGAGTAGATTGATATTTTTTTATAGCATATATGCAGAAGACAAATAGACTGAGGAGCAACAACACAGGACTAATACCTGGTTGAACCAATTTAGGCACATTGTTTTTAGCATACTTGGCTTCTGGAAATTTAACTCAAATATACAAAATCAGTATGCATGAATAAAATAAACAAATAAATATCAACTGATGTAAAACTACAAACTAATGATTTGTTAATAATTAATGACAAACATACCTTCTAAATCCAGTAAAGAACCTTTGTTAAGTGGTTGTTTCCCTGCTATCAAATTGAGTGGTTGCTTCCCTACTATCAAATTGTCAACACAAAAACACTATAACTATATAAGATATTAACATCAAACAAACAACTTTATATATATTCATTCAAATTCAACTAACCTGAATTCATTCTACTCTTTTTCTTTTCCTCTTGTTGTTTTTCTGATGGATTGATTTGTTTTGCCTTTGAAAGCCTCTGCGAGTATCTTTCTGGTTGCATGTTGATCTTAAACACTTAAACCTTAATCGCTTTTGTAAATATTACTCAAACCTTAATCGCTTCTGTAAATATCGATTATGTATTTATAAAGAAGGTTAAACAGATATAACGTTGTATATATAGTGTAGAATATGAAACCTAATTAGATTCTGTAAACTATAAGATAAGAATTGATATATTCCAAACTTATCCAATATTTTTTAAGGAAAAAATTACAAAAATCTTTATACACACGCTTTATGGTAAATTTTATTTATTATCATTATTTTTTTTTAATTTTAAAATGTACATATTATTTATGTATGGAAATATTAAAAAAAAAAAAAAAAAAAAAAAAAAAAAAAAAAAAAAAAAAAAACAAACAAACAAACAAACAAACAAAACTAATTCAAGCAATTCTAGTTACCTTTGAACTTGGTGGATGAAACAACAGTAAGTAGCACTTATAGAACTTGAAAAAGAAGAATTGAGAATCAAATTACCATTTACTATTTTAAAGTATGTGCTTTCAATATAATATACATAAAGAGAAGCCCTTTCTAATATAATCAATATCTCAGTGATGCTCAGCAGGGTACGCAAAGTGAACATCTGATATCGCCACGTAGCCTTTAATGATGTCGGTTTGATATCATCAGATTCTTCAGGCTCTATACATGTGTAACGGTCCAATATGACAAACACAGACTTCACTGCATCAAAACTTTTTTACAGATCATTCTTCATGGTTCCAGCTTCCGCAATGACTCTTCGAGTGCTTAATAAGATCAAATACGTGTGGTAAAACGCTTTTGGATCAAGTTGGTCTTCGCTAATCAATTTCGCACCATACCAGTAGCTTAAAGCCAAAACACAACCGATTAGGCATTGAGAAAACCCGAGCCATAATCCAGTGCCTAACAAAGTATATCATGAACTGGGGTTATCAGACCATGGCTAATCACAACGTAAATTTATGAAATTTTATAGTTTAATCTACAGGAGTCCATGAGTTAGGAATATGAGACCATAGAATTAAAATGCTTTCTATCGTATAAAGTCATCTAAAAGAGGATCTAGAATCATTATCCAGTTGTAAAAAAGTGTATACTGATGTCGGTTTGATATCATCAGATTCTTCAGGCTTTATACATGTGTAACGATCCAATATGACAAACACAGACTTCACTGCATCAAAACTTTTGTACAGATCATTCTTCATGGTTCCAGCTTCCGCAATGACTCTTCGAGTGCTTAATAAGATCAAATACGTGTGGTAAAACGCTTTTGCATCAAGTTGGTCTTCGCTAATCAATTTCGAACCATACCAGTAGCTTAAAGCCAAAACACAACCGATTAGGCATTGAGAAAACCCGAGCCATAATCCAGTGCCTAACAAAGTATATCATGAACTGAGGTTATCGGACAATGGCTAATCACAACGTAAATTTCTGAAATTTTATAGTTTAATCTACAGGAGTCCATGAGTTAGGAATATGAGACCATAGAATTAAAATGCTTTCTATCTTATAAAGTCATCTAAAAGAGGATCTAGAATCATTATCCAGTTGTAAAAAAGTGTATATATAAAAAGAAAAAATAAAGTTATAAGAAATAACATGGTATGCATTAAGTGTAAATTAAATACACAAATGTATTATTAATTCTTAATGACCAACATACCTTGTGCATTCATTTGAGTACCTTTCCTCAGTTGTTGTTTCCCTGTTAACAAATCATCATCACATACACAATGAGAATTACTTACAAATCATCAAGGTCTGTAAAGAATCCAAAAATGAAAAAAAATAAAGGATGGGATTCGAACCCAACATCACCCTATGATCAATAACATGGCAAAACAATAAACCTAAACTTCACCCTAAGTCATTGGTCGCATAGGTATTAGACAAAGTCTATATTAGTTGGACTGTTTAGGGTCATTACTTACTCTATACTAATTTTAACAGGTCTTACAAATATATATAAAACCAAATACCACTTTTCCTATCTACAAATCTAACAAACTAATTTCATGATGAATTGTAATCACTTTTTTAAATGTTTAGTACATGGGCTCTTGTTAAAGTGCTAATTTATCAAAACTATGTACTAACAATACATAAATACATGGTCGATCCAATATAATAACATCATTCTCAACATTTTTTGGTTCTGTAAAGTTATAACAAATAACATGGTATGCATTAAGTGTAAATTAAATAAACAAATGTATTATTAATTCTAAATGACCAACATACCTTGTGCATTCATTTGAGTACCTTTCCTCAGTTGTTGTTTCCCTGATAACAAATCATCATCACATACACAATGAGAATTACTTACAAATCATCAAGGTCGGTAAAGAGTCCAAAAATGAAAAAAAAATAAAGGATGGGATTCGAACCCAACATCACCCTATGATCAATAACATGGCAAAACAATAAACCTAATCTTCACAATAACTCATTGGTAGCATAGGTATTAGACAAAGTCTATATTAGTTGGACTGTTTAGTGACATTACTTACTCTGTACTAATTTTAACAGGTCTTCCAAATATATATCAAACCAAATACCACCTTTCCTATCTACAAATCTATCAACAAACTAATTTCATGATGACTTGTAATCACTTTTTTAAATGTTTAGTACATGGGCTCTTGTTAAAGTGTTAATTTATCAAAACTATATACTAATTATACACAATCAAAACTATATACTAATTTATCAATTTATTTTTTTTTTTTTTTGTGATTTCAGTTTTTATTTGTATATAACTTGATCAACCTATATCAAAATGTAAAACCACAAAGGTATAGCCAACAACATGGGTGACCTGTACACACCTTTTATAAATAAATAATGGATCATCAAAACAAAAAAATATATATACTGTATATAATTTCTGTAATTGTGCAGATTACGTATCTGTGATTTTGACAAGTTTACCCATACATCAATAATTTTATTGAACATATGCAGGTTATTCAGCTATTCAGCTACGTAACTGTGCTTATTAAGTACTGTGATACGCAACTGTGCTGATTAAGTACTGTGATATACCGCATGTTAAAGACCGAATTTATGTGTACATATGTTGGTCTTCCAGTATATGATGACTTGTAATCACTTTTTTAAATGTTCAGTACATGGGGTCTTGCAAAAGTGCTAATTTATCAAAACTATATACTAATTATACATGGTCAAGACTATATACTAATTTATCAATTTAAGTTTTTTTTTTTTTTTTTTTTTTTTTTTTTTTGTGATTTCAGTTTTAATTTGTGTATAACTTGATTAACTTGGAGTTCACTGATTCAATCATTATACTAACTGTAAGAAGTAGTAAAGCAACGTGAAACACGCGTGCGATTAATGTAAATTTGCATGTCTTCGCAAGTTAACAACGTATATTACAATTCAGGTATCATGACACACACCACATAAACCATCTAATAAAATTATATCAGTTAATGCTAAATGTTAAATCTGAAACTAAATCAAATCAGGTGAGGGAATGTCTGAAATTTATAACTACATAATCTACATGTAAAGGATTGCTTATCGAAGTTTCCAAGAAGATCATTAATGCTAATAATTACTAAGCAGGTAACCAATAATTCAGTGCTAACTTGTTTATGTAGAAAATCAGTGTGTAAGAGAAAAATAAAACAACAAAGAAAAAACTAATACCTAGTTAAACCAATTTAGGCACATTGTTTTAAGCATGCTTGGCTTCTGGAAATTTAACTCAAATATACAAAATCAGTATGCATGAATAAAATAAACAAATAAATATCAACTGATGTAAAACTACAAACGACAAACTAATGATTTGTTAATTCTTAATGACAAACATACCTTCTAATCCAGTAAAGAACCTTTGTTGAGTGGTTGTTTCCCTGCTATCAAATTGAGTGGTTGCTTCCCTGCTATCAAATTGTCAACACAAAAACAATATAAGTAAATCAGATATTAACATCAAACAAACAACTTTATATATATTCATTCAAATTTAACTAACCTGAATTCATTCTACTCTTTTTCTTTTCCTCTTGTTGTTTTTCGGATGAATTGATTTGTTTTGCTTTTGAAAGCCTCTGCGAGTATCTTTGTGGTTGCATGTTGATCTTACACACGCTTTATGGTAAATTTTATTTATTATCATTATTTTTTTTTTTAAATTTTAATATGTACATATTATTTATGTACGGAAATATAAAAAAAAAAAAACAAAAAACAAAAAAAACAAAACAAAACAAAACTAATTCTTCTTGGTTCCAGCTTCCGCAATGACTCTTCGAGTGCTTAATAAGATCAAATACGTGTGGTAAAACGCTTTTGCATCAAGTTGGTCTTCGCTAATCAATTTTGCACCATACCAGTAGCTTAAAGCCAAAACACAACCGATTAGGCATTGAGAAAACCCGAGCCATAATCCAGTGCCTAACAAAGTATATCATGAACTGGGGTTATCGGACCATGGCTACTCACAATGTAAATTTCTGAAATTTTATAGTTTAATCTACAGAAGTCCATGAGTTAGGAATATGAGACCATAGAATTAAAATGCTTTCTATCGTATAAAGTCATCTAAAAGAGGATCTAGAATCATTATCCAGTTGTAAAAAAGTGTATATATAAGATAGACAAATAAGAACCTAAAGCTCTATATGACTGCAGGTGTTTAAAGTTATGTGTCTTACCTCACATTGTCCACGTCAAATAAATGAGGATTAGTTCAGGACCGGAATTGATAATGCAATATATAAACATCTACAATCCATAAGTGATTAACACGATGTATAGTAAAAAAGACCAAATAATAAACGAAAACACATATCAATTGGTACTGTCACCAAGTGCATGAACGTGAAATCCATAGTAAAAAAGACCAAATAATAACCGAAAACACATATCAATTGGTACTGTCACCAAGTACATGAACGTGAAATCCATGAGCTCCAGGTTTTAGGTCAGAAAGTTCTCCGGTAACAGTAGTGGGAGCACTTGAGACATTATGCAAGTAAGATGACTAATATGTTTATGTATACTCCAAACAAAACATCAAAACATAACTCGAATATTACCTTGTGACTCCTGATTAAAGAGGATGCTGCCACTAACACCTTCGCAGATGTTAAGATCCACAACTGCCTCCACAATTTTAATTTCTGTTTGTGATCTAAATAATAAAATATCCAAATATTATTTGCAAAGGACCTACAACTTTCAAATTAGCGAGTATGCTAGATAGAAAGATTCAACAGTTGTATGATTGCAGAACAACTGATAAGTTGCCTGATAGTAAAATCCGTTACCGCCAATCAACAGAACTTTACACAACAATATAGCATTTTCTACAGTTTATATCATTTTAATAATGCAAATAAGAATAACAGTAAGCGAACGTAAATACACATATATTGTATGTAAATACCAATAGAAAACTTACATTTGTTAAGTTTGACTTGCAAAATATAAAACAAAAATAGAATTGTTCTAGTGGTAGCGAGGTTAGTTTAAGTTTGTAGACTAATCAAGGTTCGAACCATACTAACTAAATTTTTACATTCTAATTTTCAAACATTTAATCTTTCCTAATCAAACTTTGTTTAATAATAAATTAAAAAACGAATTTTAATAAATTAAATAAATTTAATAAAAAATTAATTAAATTTGAATTAAAAAAAATTGCTTACATGGCAACAATGTGATGACATGGCACATAATGAATTACTGGGCAATGAGGTGGCGTTTATGTGGCATTATCTACGTGTAACGCCTCCTGTTATATATAATATAGAGATATATGTAATGTAAAACTTGATAGATTTAACTAATTATTTTCGTTATATAATTCGCGACTATAATTAAATTTTGACGATATAAATATGACGATACGTTATTCATTTTCTTTTACACATACATCTTAACACATCACCTATACACATTTTGATTTATTATTAATAACTAATGTTCGCAATAAAACGAGACTTAGAAACTAAAACTTGCCATATCTTTTAGGTTGTGTGTGAAGTCGTTGCCTTGCATCGTTGAGATTACGATTATTCTACCGTACTACTAAGGTGAGTTCATAGCCCACATTTAACTTGTTTTGTGGGGGGGGGATACATGCTTAAAAACCGAACACAAGTCTTTTCTTGATATTATTATTGCTTAAGTAGCTATTTCCAAAAGTCCCTCGATCATGAACCTTAATCACTTGCAGGGTGAACGTAAATAATTGTGAATTGATCTATTAGGGATTGACAATCCCCATTTGGTTGCTAGAGGAAATTCACCAAATGCACTTTATTTAATATCATAGGTTACTGGCAAATACCTATCTTGGGGGCACCTTATTTCACATCATTATTATGGTTATTTTGATGTCTGTTAAATCGTTGTGTGTCATGAGCTTAAGGCAATAATAGATGTGATTTCCAACTTTTTTATTTGTATTGATATTACAATAAACGTCTATCTCTTGTGTTCAAACTATTAATTATAAACGTATGAATTTCACTCAACTTTTGTTGACTTTTAGCATGTTTATCTCAGGGAACTAAATGGAATTGATGGCAAAGGCACGGAGTGGGCAATAAAGAAATATTCATTTCTCTTTGAATAAAACTTGTTGTTGAATAATGAAACATCTTGGAAACATGGATATTTGGTATTTTAAAACGTCTCATTTGAGTCGTTTTCTATAATTGTGACAAAGATCCTCGATATAATACCCCAAAAGTCTTCCGCTGTCAATACTAAGTCTTCCATTGTATTGTTCATTTTTGGGGGTGTTGTAATTAAAAACATAACTCATTAGCAACATAATCATGCATATAACTTGTTTGTATATGTTATAAAGATTTCCCTTTAAGCTCTTACATAAACATATTAAGCAAATAAGCAAAATACACATGATGTTTTGTATCAATGTGAAACCTACAATTAATTAATCTAACAAATATATTCATGTATGCATATTAATGAAATTAATAACATTTTATGCATATTCATCTAGAAGGATTTTTAAATTTGAATTAATCTACTATTTAAATTTTCGATAAACAATCATGTGTGGACAATATTCAATAGTAATAATGTCTACGCATATTTATTTAACCCTACATATGATATGAGATCTCATGGGTTAACTTTAACATTTAAATTCCTAGACATGTTTTCAATCAATTAAATATGTCACACTTAAGATGAGCATGTATTCAAGTTATGAAAATTCTAAACATATAAATATATTCCCTAAACACATAGCATGCAAGTTTAGTCTCATTTTATGTTAATCGCTTTTAAGTTTCTAAGATCTCCTAAATTTCATGTTGTGACAAAAATAAGCTACCTAGCATCACCAAGTTCACATGGCATTTTTGACAACTAATCATGTAATGCACTTAGGGATTCATAAGCATAAAATAGAAACTTAGCTTGATTTTAGTGGATGATTTTTGTTTCACGATCACAAGATAAAAATCCACCATTGATGCTTAGTCTACGGATGACCTTTCCTCAAAGATTACTAATGTACATCATCATACCCCTTGTATGAAGTAACCAATCTTCAACTATCGATTATTGCTTAAATCAACCATCTTGATTATCTAATAGACCGATTCAAGCTTATACCTAACAAACATAAAACTCAAAAACTTGGTCCCCAATGGTTGTTGGGTCCATTGTTGTTAGCATAAAACATTCCCAAGTTGAACATCCTTGGGTCATGAAGTAAGACATTTAGTGTCTCAAGACCGTAGCTTGAAAACATAGACCAAGGGTTGTTTGAAAGGTTACTTTGGTTTTGAAAACTTGGTCCAAAGTTTTGGTGGTTGTGTGGTCTAAGGTATGAGTTTTCTCTCCTTTAGTATAAGTTATATTCACGATGTGAAGACCATTGATATTTGTACAAATTTCTTCTTGACGATGATTGTTTGTTTTGAAAGGAATGTCTTCGGCTATATGACGGTTTCATATTTGGTGTGGGTAAGATAGGTTTATGGTCTACTCGAGCTTGTGTGTATCCAAGTCCATTACGTGAAACTGGGTTGTAAAATTGTTTTGGGGTTTCACTTTTTGTAACGGGTGTTTGAGTACCTCGAGTATTTGCAAAAGGAGTTTGAGGAATAATTGGTTTTTCGTTTTGTCCTTCTTTCACAAATATTATTGGTTTGCTTAAACTTACGGGAGTGGTTTTCTCAATTTTTGAAAATCCAAGACCTTCCTTATCTTGGGACAATTTTTGTTGACTTAGCATATCATCCAAATCCTTGCTACTTTTCTTAAATTTAGAAAAACTTAATGACTCTTTTTTAAGTTTGGATACTTTGTCATTCAAAGAGTTAACCTCATGTACAAGTTTTTCACAACTTATGCAAGGTTCAACCACCTCTTTGCGTTGAGTAAGTCTCTTTACTTCTTGTTCAAGTTCAAAAACCTTGTCATTAAGAGAGCGTTTCTCCTCAACAAGTTTTTCAATGGTTTTTAAAAATTCCTCATTCTCTTTTTGCAAATTACGGATATTTAAATCTTTATTAGAAATAGAAGAGTTTGGAGATACCTCTTGATTTTCAAACGCCATGAGACACGTCGCATTTTTTTCCGAATGATCCCCATCTTCACTATCACTCCAAGCTCCGCTGACGAATGCCCTATTTGCTTTGGGCTTTGGACATTCACTTATAAAGTGATTCTTGTCTCCACAATTGTAGCACTCGCGTTCGCGCCTTGAGCTTCCACCACCTTTATTATTATAGCCACGATCTCTTCCAACCTTTCTACCATTACTATCACCTTGGTTACCAAACCGATTACTGCGTCTAGGGTTACCTTCTCGTCTAAAGAACTTCCTAAAGTTTTTTGCCATAAGGTTGAGCTCTTCATCGTCTTCATCACTTCCATCATCATTGTCATCAATAGTTTGTTCCCTAGTGACTTTAGCTTTAAGTGCTAGTGACTTAACCTCTTTCTTCTTTTCTTTAGAAATGATCTTGTCGTTTTCTAAAATCATTTCATACACTTTGAGGTTGACGATTAGCTCGTCAAGAGGAAGTTCCGCCAAGTTCTTGGCTTCTTCAATAGCCGTTACCTTTGGTCTCCACTTAACCGGAAGAGCTCGAAGAAATTTTCTTACATGGTTCTTATTATAGAAGCTAGGATCTAGAGCCGTGAGGCTTGTGATAATAGCATTGAACCGTGTGTAACCATTGTCAATGGTTTCATCGTCGGAGATCGAAAACTTCTCAAATTGTTGGATGAGCAAGTCGATCTTGCAATCCTTAACTTGTGAATTGCCTTGATGAGTAATGATGAGTGAGTGCCAAATCTCCTTGGCGATCTTGCAAACGTGGACTCTCTCGAACTTCCTTCGAGGTAGAGCATTGTAGATCAACATCTTTGCTTCATCATTTTTGCCAAGATTCCTCCTCTCGTCATCTTTTAGTTCCGAATGTAGCTTTTTCACCAACAACTTTGTTTCGGGGTCTTCCACCATAAACACAAAATTGTCATTTTGGATGATTTCCCACAAATCAAGATCTTTGGACCTAACATAGGTCTCAAACCGGGTTTTCCAAAAACAAAACCCATTGGTTTCTAGCAAAGGTGGTCTTTGCATAGATCACCCCTCAACATAGTTCTCTTGAGCCATGGATCTATACTCAACTTTACCAAAAATCTTTGTTAGGATTTTAGATTTTTGGAAAAGAAGTTTTTGACTTAAAACGACTTCTCGAGAAGGTTTTAACACTCAAAAACTTGAGTATTCTGCTCTGATACCAATTGTAGAACCGTAGAGAGTGAGGTGAATACGGTTTCTTCGGCCTTTTAGAACGTTTAAAAACTTTAAGCCACAAAGACAACCAAGTGGTCTAAGTAGGTGTTGGGTCTGTTAAAACCCAAACTCCTTAATCTAGGATTTGAACATAAAATACCCTAAGTGTTTGATAACCGAGAACACCAAACAAGTCACTGAATGCATAGTTGTTCAGTGAGTCATCCTCAAGACGCTCAGGGCGAACCTATGAAGAAAGTTCACCATTCAGTGAGGCTGTTCTCAGTGAATGACACCTGAGCCAAAGAAGAAGATGATGGACTCAGTGAGGGATGACAATAACTCACTGAGTTCCATGACTCCTCACCAACTAAGATCACTGAGTGAACCAAGACTGAAGATAAGAAGACTGAAGTAAAGGCGGGATTAGGCGGGATAAGTTTGAATGGATAAGGGAAGGTCCTTATCATGCAAAGGTCAACTTTCCCTGAATGAGTATAATACCAAGACTTGTGTCAACACTAAAGACCAGAAAGCATCCTTGTCCTTTACTACTTATAGCTATTTGTAACAGGGACAAAATACCTATGTATTAGGTATTTTGTCTAATGTAGGATGATGTAATTTGTCTTGTAGCCTTTGTCCATTAGGTATGTGTTAGAAACTACTTGTGTATAAATAGAGAATAAGTTGTAACACCCCCAAAATACCGCAGCGGAAGACTGTGTCACAGGGGTGCTACTTCATAATACAAAGTACAAGTTATAGAAAACGAACTCTAAATGAGACGTTTTGAAAAGTTACCATTCGATTAATGTATTCAAAGTTACAAACATGAGATTCCAAAGTATGATACATAAATGTATACAAAATATTTTGAATGGTAAATGATAAAAGTGTAAGTCTTCAGAATATGCAGCTTGACTCTAAGTTCCACGCACTAGCTATCGCCTTACTAACCTGAGATAAACATGCTAAAGTGTCAACACAATGGTTGGTGAGTTCATAGAGTTTCTCTTAAAACAGTTGAAAAACCTTAAAAGAATATTTGCACAGCAAAGGCATCGTGAATCCACTCAGTTGCAATTCCCGCCATAAGAGACTTGCAACCTGTGTGTTCACAACCCACTGCTAACATATAGTATGATTTCGATATATGTGTATATGATATATGCACGCTTAATGTAAAGTATCACTGCCTACTGAACCTCTTGACAAGAATAAGCAAAAATGCTTCATAAGAATAAGCATAAATGCTTCATAGTGGATTATATTCACCCAAGGCCAGGAATATATGGCAATGGTGGGGGCGACAGCCCGATAGTACTATCAATACCTCTCCCTCGGCTCCATCCAGGAGTTAAACAGTAGTTAAAGAATATAGTGTATAGAACACATTAAGGCACATATCGTAATAAAACTACACATCATGTTTAAGAGTATAAAAGTATAGCATAGCATATGAGTAAAATTATCTTTAGTAAAAGAGAAAGCAAGTAGTTTAAGCATGTATCTCCCCAAAAGAGTTTAAAACAAGTAAATGAGAAAAGTGGGGCTACGAACTCACCTTAAGTCTATGTAATGAGAAATGAAAGTGGTAGTCGAATCGAGAAAGTCTCTAAGAGCAGCCTATAATAGAACGTTGCAACTTAGGTTTGGAGTAACGTCTAAGAATACGAAGAATTGCCTATATATGTCTTCCATATAGTTCATGATGTAGTACTTAGTATATAGTGTAAGTCGTTGAATATAAGTGGTCTATGAAACATGTATAGGTTGTAAATCTCTTACTACCGTTCGGGCCGACATAATTCAGAAGTCATGGAGTAAACGTTCGAGGAGCCAGGACACTTTAATTCGTAAATCCACAACTCATCTCGATGGCTTACTTAATGAACTCCTCACATGAGGCTCCCTACTATTGTAGTATTTGATAACATATATATATATATATATATATATATATATATATATATATATATATATATAAGTTTTGATCTTTAAAAGTTATATGGTCTTTAGCCGTGGCTTTGCCGTGACCTTGGTCATTGTTACCATGGTCTTGAGACTCAACCTTGGCTTTAGCCATGGTTGTGGTCTTGGCTTTAGGTCATTAGACCTCTTGGTCTTAGTAAATCATAACTATTATATAGTGACTTTGGTCTAAAAATGGGCTGTTAAGAATTTGAAGAAAATTATCACTCGGAAAGCATTTTCAGGGCTCGAGCTTCTTTGCTCTTGAACGAAAACGTCGTTCCGGACAACTTTCGTGTTTTAACTTTTTGATGAATCGGACCAGAAGGGTGACTTTCAAAATGGCAGAATGCAAACAGTAGGGTATTGGCAGTTTCGGTGTTTTGATTTCGCTAACTTCTTATGGCCATATCTTTTGACTCTTGTACTCGTTTTGGGTGATTCAAATTGCTATGTTTTCCTTTTGAAGTCCTTTATAACAGTAAGTAAGTGTCAAATATCATAGTTATACTATTTTGGTCGTGGTTCTCCATAAAAGTCAGTAGTTTACTTGTTTAAATATCATAAGTTAACATATATATACCATAACTTGTTTTACTAGTTTTTATACATCATGAGCATAATACAAAGACCATATATAGCATGAAAGAAACATAATAAGCATGAAAATGATATTGAGCAAGAAAGTGTAATAGGATTTGCTTACAACTTTTGGCTTTCTAAAGAAAGGAAGTCAAGTATGGAACTAGGACACTAAATCTAAGCTTGTAAACCCTTCACCACAACTCTTGTAACCCTTGCTAGCCTTGATATAAACCTTGTGAAAACCCATTAACTTCATCCCCTAATCACCTTGTGTAGCTCCTAATTCAACCATGGAATCACCAAACAAACTTAAGAACTAGGTTGAGAATACTAAGACTTTGAACTTTGTAGTGTAACTAGTATATTGAAGATCAAAGGATCATGGTGCTAGGATTAAAGGGTGTGGCGTTTATGGTGATGAAAAGATGAAGATCAAAGTGTTTCTAGTTGGCTATTTATAGCATGAATGAGGAGGTTAGGAAGCTAACTAGGAAGTTTCCTAAACTTGGTGACCAAGTTGTAATTAAGTAATGATCTAATGGCTAAATTCATGAGATGAAGCCACCTATGGGATGACTCCCCCCCCCCTAAGTCGGTTTGCATAGGATAAGGAAGGATGAGTTGGTTTGTGATGATATTATCCTAAGTATGTAGCTAGTTTTGACTCCGTAAATTGCTAACCGTAAGTTGTCAAGCCTCAAAACGTAAAACCGGGTATCCTAAAATTATGAAACTTGAAAGTATGGTTAAACATGTCAATATACTCTATAATAAAATATAAAATGAGTGGTAGGTTCTATTGGGGTGCTAAAACCCTGCTAAAACTGGAAACACGGGTCTAAAACGCGTAATACGTAAAACGTACGAAAGTTGCGTAAAATTTAGAAAAGTAAAATGTAACTTTTCTAATAGGATACTAATGACTTAAAATGGCTTATAATGTCTAGGCTGGGCTCTGTCTAGTGTCGGTTGGTATTTAATGTTTCTAAACTTAAAACCGTAAGCCTAAAAATCAAGGAATGATTTATAAAATCAAGGAATGATTTTTGGTCAAAGGAGGAGGGAAAAATATGTTGACTTTTTCTAATAAGTTGAAAACTCAAATCGTCTTAGAAACACGGTGCAGGTATAGGCTAAGGTTACGGTTAAGTAAAAGTGCTTAAAAACTGAAAATTCCAGTTTTCACGGCCGAGGCTTATTTTGGTCATGTTTTTTCTCAGTCATGATTAATTCTCTAATTAATCATGAGAGTAATAAACATTTTTCTGATGCGGGGTCACTTAACGCGGTCGAGTTTCGTTGTGCGTAAAATTTTTGAATGACGTTTTACCCTAAAACGTATAATTCCGTGTAATTCCTTAATAACTTTCACGAAAATGATCTGACGAGTGTCAAACTTTTAATTTGTCACAGAAATGATTTATCACTCGAGGCCAAGAAACAAAAATCAAATTTCGGGAAAAATGAATAGTAAAAGTGAATAGTAAAATTTTCCGAGAATTGTAATTAATCTGAAAATGCGAATTGTTACATAAGTGGAGAGGTAAAGATTACGTTTGTGCACTCAATGCTTAGACAATCACAAACCAAATCTTTACTCTCTCCAAAGAACAATACAATCCCTGAGTTAGCTCAGCAGGATCTTAGTTCTCATTCAAACTTAGTTTTGGTTTAGTGAGGAGTACACCATACTTGTCATTTCAATCCCAAGTGTTGTTCCACAAACACTTGGGTATAATTCTTTTGATAGATTTCTAATAAAGAAGTAAACGTTGAAAACTTTGTGTCTTATCTTTTACGTTTATTTACTTTTGTTAATTAATCATTACTTCGCTACATCATGGAACTTGGTTAGATTAACTTTGTAGTTAACCATAACCAAGTAAAAAAGGTCCAACAGTAGGAACAACCACAAACACAATCACAAGTATATAAAGCTAGTAAAGAACACCACGATATATACTGGTTTGGGATGGGGGTTTATACTGTCACACCCCCAATTTACCTGACTTGCAGCGGAATGGAATGCCTGAGGGTGTTGTAGCAACCCGTAAATTTTCACACATCAAAATGACTATTTTGTCCTTTTGACTTTGACTTTTGACTATTTGACTTTTACCGTAACGTAAAAGCAATTACTATGACCAGTAGTTAACCAGTAGTCTTCCAAGTTAAATAATTCACTCTGTTTTGAATTATTACTTTCTTAACAATTTCGTTCACCTCGGTCTATTTAACGAGAAGTTATATTGCAAAACGTGAAAACCGCACACAAAGCGTACCGACACCGCAAATATAATGGTTTAAATTATATAAGTATAATTTGGAAACAATAATTTCGTTTTTATAATATAAAAACGATCACAGAAATATATTTTTCGCATTTACTCAACCAAAGTACCGAGTTACACTTGAGCTCAGCGGGACACAGAATACACGAAGGGAGTAATAAAAATCCTTCCCTTATCTTTATATAACCGCCTTATCAATCTGATAAATCTATCAGATCTTATCTTTTTCTTTGGCAAAAAAAGTTCCATCTCTCTCTCATAACATCTCCTTCTCTCTGTCACCCTCACTCTCCCACCGCCAAACATCAGGCCACCATCTCCAGTCGCCATCGTCATCATTAAGCTCTAAGGTGTGGTTAATTATTAGTTTAGAACTAGGATTTGATTGATTGGGTTTAGATCATGAGGTTTTGAACCATGATCCACCACAGCCGCTCCTCCATCCCTCCACCTCTCCTCCTCGTTCTTTTTGGTATGTCGAGCCGTACAACCCATTTCATTTATCTTTTGATTTATCACTGAATATGAGTTGTGTTTAAATGTTTTTGTGGAATTTAAAACTCAGATTAAAAACGTTTTTATATTGATTCGTGTGGTAAAATAGTCATAAGTGGTGTTTGTTTAATTGATTTGGGTCGCGAGTTAGGGGTGTTCTTTTGTTTTGGTCTCAGTTGCAAACAGAAAACGAAGAGGCTGTTTGGTTTAGCTTATTTGTTTCGCTTATTGCTTATTTGGGGTACGCTTATTATTGGTCTTATTTGATTCTGGGTATACATAGAAACAGTTGAGGTTTTTGGTTGTTTATTACCTGTTGTTGCAGCGCAGTTCACCCCAAAGGTGTTTGTTTTGCTCTCGGTACAAGCCTAGCTTACAAGGGTATTTGTTTGATTTTGCTTCTCGACTGGAAACTAACACAGGGGTGTTGTTTTGCTTACGACCCACCACAGCAGCGACTCAACAAAAAAGGGTGTCCGTTTGGTTTATTTCAGTCCACACCACAACACCCAAAGGGTTTGCTTGGTTTTGTTGTTTTGACTCACACCATAGCTTACAAGGGTGTTCGTTTGTCTGCTGTCACAGCCACCCAAAGGGCGCGCTTGGATAGGCTTATTACAGCCCAAACAGGGGCATTTGCTTGCTGCTACGCACCCCAGCAATGGTGTGTTTGTTTGCTGAAACGCAGCCTAACTAGGGTGCGTTTGTTGGCTGCTAAAACGGCCCAACCAGGGGTGTCTGTTGACTGCCAAAACAGCCCCAAGACCAGCCCCAACCGAGGGTGTTTAGTGGCTGCAAAACAGCCCCAAATAGGAGTATTCGTGTGCTGATTTTCTGCACCAAATGGATGCGTTTTGTTTGTCTATTTACTGCATACATGAGCTGTTTGGAACAGCTCACTGCAGTCCCGCCTTTTCGGCGATATCTAGAGTTCTACAACTCCGGTTGATGCACCGTTCACGGCTACATTTAAGTTTATGTCTTACCAACATTTCATAAAACTGGGCCGAACTCCAGAAATGAACAGAACCGTGAGCTTCTTCTGATTGAAATCTGGTGTGCAGATTTTGACACCTTTCGCCATTTTGGCTCTCATTTACTCATCGGGATGAGTTATGAGGTGCGCCACCCGGCGAAACGACCACAAGACATAGCTCTATCACCCTATCTAATTACCTAAGGCCCATAACTCACTGAGTTGTGCAGACTTTCCAGTCTTTGGGACTGTTTCAGAATCTCAGGTTTCTAACTCATACATAGGGCTTGTTTTAGCAAATCTTCAAGTTACAAACCTCATGTACCATGTCAAATACATATATAATCTTACAAGGGTTTAGGATTAATGTATTGCACTCTTAATGGACTTACGACTTAATAACAAATCACTTATTACCGGTTTATTCTTTTACACGTGCTTATTACCTTTCATACTTATGCTATATGATTTGTGCTTTGGCGTGCGTTTTGTGTGAGTCTATGACTTTATACCACCACACGAATGGGATACTAAACTTTTTACAAACATTGATACAAATATTCCACGAAAACTACAACACTCTACCTTTTGAAACTCATACGTATCGATTACTTTCTGCGTATTATGTTTTGAGACAAGCTTATATTCATTAGGTTATGCCGATTCTGTATCATTGCGCTCTAATTATTGACATCACTTATGTTACTATTCTGCCATACTCCTTGGCACAGTTGTGTTCATTACATCACTACATCCCAAGGTGAGTTCATAGCCCCACTTTTCATTACTTAATTGTTTTACAAATCCTTGGGGGGAATACATGCTATTTTTAACCGAGCACAATGTTTTTAAATTGTATGCTTGCCTGATTGTTTTATTATTACTAAGTATCATCCTTGCCAAACCGAGATCCCTTATTATGAACCATTTAATCACTAGAAATAGTGAGCGCAAATATTGTGAATAGGCCTATTGGGATTGACGAATCCCATTTGTATTGACTAAGTTCAAACAAATGCATTAATATTTGAGACATTAGGTATGACGGCAAAGTACCTACCGGGATAACTCCGCCGATCGATATTGGTACCCGTTAACATTTTGGTGTCATAAGCTTAGTATTTGATAATAACTGTTCCGGGCGTATAACAACGTGGCCCATCTTTGTTTTCCAACCATTGGTGTGAGCCTATAACTCACACTACCAACATATTGTGTTCAAACATTAAACAAACTCTATGAATATCACTCAACCTTTGTGTTGACCTCTCAAGCATGTATTTCAGGTTCATGATGATCAAGGATGGCACGGAAGGGCACGGATACTCAAGAGGGCTATAAATTTTATTATCATTCAAAAACTCATTTAATGTAAATTGTAAACATGGAACCATTTGGGACCTCATTTTGTAATCTCTGATATTTATACAATTTGAATGATAAATCTTTTAAAACGACTCAATTGGAGTTCGTTTTCTATTATTGTGACTATTATGCCGTCGAGTAACACCCAGTTTGAATTCCGCTGCAACAATGAATTGGGGGTGTTACAGATTGGTATCAGATCCATGGTTATAGAGAAACGGGTCTAATTGAGACCTAAACTATAACCACACATACAAGCAAAAACATTTTTATAGCCTTCCGCTCTCCGTGTCTTCCATCCTCCAGACAATTATGGACTTAGTAAGCATGTTATGCTACACAAACATATTAGTATATTCATATATACTCATTTTGAGCATTTCCCCGTAAGCATTTTATGCTACATGAACATATTAGTATATTGATATATAAACTCGGTTTATTTTCAATCATTTATCTAAACAATGGACTAAACATATCTGCATATGCCTATTCTAGGGCATTTCAACACAACCAGATTCTCCCAATCATGTTCCTACTCCAACATTTTATGTCCAAGACATTGTAACTGATTGCAATGGTCTTTCCTATTTTCCAAGACATTGTATTATACAATGGTCTTAATCATTTCTCAAATGTTTTGAGTCACACAATGGTTTAACCTACTTCCCAGACATTGTGAATTGCACAATGGTCTAACCTACTTCCGAGACATTGTGTTTTGCGCAATGGTCTCTAGAATCATTCCATCACATCATCAATATCATTTCATATGACATCAAAAACCTATCACAATCTATCGATTTCTAAATAGAAATATGAGATTTATAAAGGACAAACAAATCCATCACCTACAAAAGCTTAAGTTCAGCCCTACATTCATCAAAGTTTTCTTCTGAAACCTTCATTATTAAAAGTTCGTGATCCTGGCCAAGTATGTTCTATTTTAGAACTACTTAAAACTTCCTTTCCATACGTACCTACCCTTACTATCTTCTATGCAATGGAATATGAAAACATACGTTACAAGTCTTGTATGGGCGGGACTTGCAACTGAATGGTTTGACATCGCCTTTGTTTAGTGGACAGTTTCCCAAAAGCAACGGACATATCACAAGTATACCTAATTTAGGTATTTGAAAATTTTATCGAACCTCGGCTAAATATAGACTAGTCACCTATATTTAACCTAGGGACAGTGGAACATAGTCTGACTAACTATCTTCGACTTAAAATTTTCAAATACTGGGAATAGTTGTACTAGGGTTATGTTCAGATTAATTTCCTACATGAACTCGATAAAACCACCAGAATTCATTAAAACAATCTAGAAACATGATAGTGTCTTACCACTCAGCGAAATCTTAACACCTTATTTGTACTGCCTAATTTCATTCTTGAAAGTTTTCATTTATGAAATAATCCGAACTACTATCTTGGGATAGTTATCAATTCTTCTCTTTATCCCGTAGAAGTACTAGCCTGTTTAGGTCCTAAGGATACCATTCCATCATAAACCTTTAAAATCTCTTAAGATTTTCAAAGCAAACTCAACATCTATACCTAAGAATATTAATGTTAAGCAGACACTACACACTTTTGTTCATCAACATATCACATCATTTTCTTCACAACCGTTGCAACCACAAGCTCATTAACAGATCTTGATGCACTTTTAAAGCTCAAATCATCCTTAGTTACACCACAAGCACCCTCGTCAGCTTTACAAGATTGAATATTCATTTTGTACTTTTGGAACACCAGTATCATCTCGTAATACACTACCTTGTAACTCACCGACTAAGTATGAATGTTGTGTTGGGAATTCTTAGGTAGGATGATTTATAATGTCCTTATTTGAAATGGATTGGGATGCCTTTTCATTTAAATAAAGAAATTGTAAACCACCAAAACCATAAGTTTATATTCTTCTATTTACATTGTTTGGGATGCCTCTCTATATAAAGAATTATAAACAAGTGGGCTTAGTTGTATCTGATATGACATGAGTATGAACTCGAACTTTAGAATCTCCGGTATTCTATTTTTTAGCAAAAGTTTTAAGATCTTATTAGAACTTCCTAAGTTCATTCATAAGTTGTCACTTTTGCCGTTGCAAATCTTTACAATCATGAGTTATTTATTGAGTTAACAGACTTGTTACACTTTTGACTTGGTTCAGTCTCAAACTAACAGACCGTGTTTGATATTCTACCTACTTTACTTGGGTGTGTGGACACCTACACATAAACTCTCCCAAGAGTTCCTTCCATTTGTTGACCTTTATTTTAGAGACATTGTTTCTCGAAATGCTCTCTCTCCACATCCCCACACCGTTTGTTACTATTGTTATTTTTTCCATTATTTAATTCATGAGCAGACCGAGCTCTTACAACATGATCCACTGGCTTACGAGACATCAAAATTGATTCATCATCTAGGCACCTAAATGCAACCACTCTCTCTAGGCTTTTGAAACTGCTGCATTTGCAACTCATGAAATCCTTGTGAAAACAACCTCTTAACACCTGGCACAACAATCACTCGAAGAGGCGCCACAACATTTGGTTCTCCAATATTTTCAGCAAGCCCTGCAACATTAGACTCTCCAATTATGTTAGTCCTCCAAACATCTATACCCTTACTTTATTTCTTACAAATGTTAGTTTGAGCCATGATATTAATCGTAGCACTTTCGCTCACCCATCAAAACATTGAAAGAGTTCCTGATTTCACCTGGGA
>JARVZY010004201.1:0-23775 GCA_030686995.1 Artemisia argyi
TTAAAATTTCACGGAATTAGTTTCTGGAACAAATATATTTATACGTATATAATTAGATTTATAATATATCAAAAATACGTAAACGTTTATTGGCACGATGATAAGATACTTAACAATCTTTAATTACCGTTTCGATAATTAAAATGTACCTTTGACAATTTTGGATAAAATAATCAATGTGTTAAGTTGATGAGGGGTTTGAGGTGTGTTCGGGAATATGTGAATAAGTGTGTGTGTATATATATATATATATATATATATATATATATATATATATATATATATATATATATATATATATATATATATATATATATATATATATATATATATATATATATATGTATATAAGTATAAATGTGAGTGAAAGATGAGTTGATGGGTGAGATTTGAAAGATAATAGCGGAGATAGGATATAGTCGGCGAGAGGAGTTTGTTTCTGTAGGACCGAAAGTACTAGATGATTCATGTGGTTCGGGAGGTCGAGGTTGATCAAAGTATATGAAATCCATGACTAGTTTTAGAGAGAGAAAGTAGAGAGAGGGAGAGGTGAACAAAGATATTATTATTCAGAGAAAATGGTTACACACTCACACCTCTCAAGTGAAGACTTGATGGGTATATATAGGGCAAACATAAGACAACTATTACAATATGACATTAGTAGTCCCTGCATTATATGCATATTAGTTGTCTACTCCAATTCACGTAAATATCGCTCAGCTTCATTTCTAACAATCTCCCTCCAGCTGGAGATATACGTGAATTGGTTACAATGATTCCTAACAAGTAAAATAAAACAATCAAAGTAAGCGCAGCAATGCTGAGGAAGACTTCATAGCTCTTTATCTTCATAAATATCCCCAGCAATCTTTCTTTACTTGCAGACGAATCACGTACTAATCTAATTGGGTTATTACTCCCTCCCAATTAGTAAGCCCTTTACATTTACATGCTCCCTCCCAAATTGACAACCCGTTAGATATAACCTTTATGCTTGTAGAAGAAGTGTCTTATGCATAAAAAGTCTTCAGTCTCTTATCTTGTCATGCACAGCGGAAAATGGATTATAGACTGATAATTTGTAACTTCTTCACAGGTTTGTTTGGGGAGCATCATATCGACATCTTCAAATCACTTAGAATGCTTCCAGATCTTCAATAAAAGCGCCGATGTACACATTTCTCCCTCCAGGATGATGACGATCTTTCGGAATCATCATAAATATGTGTACATAGAAATATCAACTATAAGCAACATACAAATCAATACCCCATGAGTTGATGTCGACAACTACTCTCTCTACAATTCTCCTCAGATCAACCTCTTATCAAACCTCTTTTCACTTCCACTGGCTAATAGTAAGTGACCACTTATGGAGACAACCCGATATGACAAACTTGAAAATGAAGTGAAATTCCTAGACTTGTGACTTACGCTTGTACTAATGTGTGATTAAGAACCTATTGAGCACAACAACGTCACTCCTTACAATATAGGTAGTGGCATATACCCAACCATCCATCCTTTATTGTATATCCGCCTCTTGAACAATCCACAAAGTTTTGTGACACTGAGCACTACAACGTAACTCCTTAAAGTGATAGCTATTGTGAGCATTAAGAACCAACTTATGCGTTTATAGATCTCACACATAGCTAGATGTCCAAGTCTTAATCACTATTCTATAAATGCTCAAACAAGGATCTTCAAAAGTCTTGCATCCAACCAACCCCTAGACTTTGAGATACTAAGTGCACGCACCCGTGAAAACGTCACTTCACGCTCAAATAAGTAAAAAAACAAATAATCTCCGTAGTCACATTTCAATAACATTTAAAATTTAGCCATAAAAGTAGTATCCCCCGTGAAATTTCAATACCAAAATACCACTCAATATACCACTTATAACAATAGTTATCAAAAATATGTATCCAAAAAAGTACAAATTCTTGATATCTCTTTTAGATAGTCCATAAAATCTGATACAAGCCAATTCATTCTTTCGACCCAATGGTTGCTTAGCAGCTCAAATCACTATCTGCTAATAACAAAGAATCAATTTACTCGTATAGTAGTACTTCAGCCCAACCCAATAGTTTGATAATGCAATGTGCAGCCCAGTCCAACAATCTGAAGTCCAAACGTTATAAACAAGCACCAGTCCATTGGTTTTAGTCCTAAGCAATCCATGTGACCCAATTCACCTCATAATGATAATCGGTTAATGTTATGAGTAGCACTCATCTCATTTGACCTAAACCTAATCACACACACTTACTCATCCGCCTACCAACTACTAATATTCTTTTACTCACCAAACTCGTTTCATCACCAACAGGAACACATCTCATCTTACCATCATCTTCCATCAATCTTATCTATAATCAGAATCGAACTCCATCAGCATCATTAACCCGAGTACGACTTCAAGCGAATAACAACTCCTTCAATGACATTCAAACCCACCTTTACTTTTGATATTCTGCTTGTGACGAATAAAGATAGCATCTTGAAGGCTTCAAGATCCTTTGAAGGGTCTAAGGTAGGGTTCTACATGAATGTTTTCATTTTTGTGTTGATGGTTTTCTTATTAAACGAATGAAGGAAGTAGTCAAACAAATTTGTTTGTGTATTTCCTTATATGATTCGAATAATTATTGAAGCATAGACTTCAAAGAAGGATCGATGATGTATTCATTTCGTGTGTATGACTTTCAAAAAGTCAAGATTTTACTTTCAATTAACACGAATAGGATGAGACTGAGATCAGAAAATTTATTTCGTTTGTAGTGATGGTGAAGAATATAGGATAGATTGAAGTTGATGTAGCTACTGTGATTGCTTTTTGTTCTCGTTTACTATTTGCATCTTGGACTGATGATGGGTAACTGAAGTCGAGTTGAGTCTGGTATTATGTTTTGGTCTTGTGGTCAACTTCTCTTCATCTTAATCTCCTGTTCTCGAAAGTGGGTCACTTTTTGAAAGTATATTTCTCGAAACTTTCTGATTACGAAACATGTTCCAACTTTGATTTTCGAAACTTTCTTTACAAGAAAGTCTGATATTTATCGAGAACAAGTTTTCTCGAGAACCTGTTTATCGAGAATGTGATTTTGAAAATATAGGGTATTGTGTTCTCGAAAACTACATGTGTTCTCAAAAACAAGTACATATCGAGAATTTCTTATACAAGAAATTCCGACCATAAATTCCGATATCCATTTTTTGCCCAGTTACAGATGAGGTTTCCGACCACTTTTGACCACTTTTCACGGAATGGGATAAAACAAGTCATAAAGATTTGAGATATGCAAAAAACTGATAACTTGGACTAAAGGAAAGGACACAAGAAACCAGTGAATCATGACTGTTTTACCACATTGGATACATAAAAAAACTGTTTAGAAAACTCTTACCCAAAGATAAGAAAAAAATTTCCAGGTCCAAAAAAAATGTATAAAAACAGCTTAAAAGATAACTCGAACCAACAATAAATCAATGAAACAAACAACCTGGCTCCTTATACCAATTGTAGGACCGAAAGTACTAGATGATTCATGTGGTTCGGGAGGTCGAGGTTGATCAAAGTATATGAAATCCATGACTAGTTTTAGAGAGAGAAAGTAGAGAGAAGGAGAGGTGAACAAAGATATTATTATTAAGAGAAAATGGTTACACACTCACACCTCTCAAGTGAAGACTTGAGGGGTATATATAGGGCAAACATAAGACAACTATTACAATATGACATTAGTAGTCCCTGCATTATATGCATATTAGTTGTCTACTCCAATTCACGTAAATATCGCTCAGCTTCATTTCTAACAGTTTCATCCATAGTGTTCACGTGCGAAGGCGTTCTTGCATGATAAAAGTCCACTTGACTCATATCCCTTCATCATCATGAGTCTTCTAAAAGAGGACTTAATAGAATAACGCGAGGAGGAAGGAAAGGGTTCGATAATCAACAATTTCCTGGAGTTCTAGAGAGTCAACTAATGACGTATCTAGGTTATGTGCAAGTAATTATATATATATATATATATATATATATATATATATATATATATATATATATATATATATATATATATATATATATATATATATATATATATATATATATATAAGTATGTATATATGATCGAACAAATAGAGAGAAATAGCAAGCTATATCTATGCAAACAATGTAATTAAATAACGCATATTTATCTAAGCATGGCAATGAGTTATGAAAGAATGGCGTACCCGGTGGTCTTCAAAAAATCTTCAAAATCATCAAGATGACATATAGACTTTGAAAAAGTCTATGTTGAGAGAAACTTCAAGATTGCCTCAAGGAATGTTCATCTAGCCATTTGATCCCCATTGTCTCTTTGGTCCAAAGTTGTTTAGTCCAAACATGTTTAACATTTGACTAGGATGCATGAAAGGTGGTAGTATACCCCAAGGATTGTAGCTTTGTTGGTAGTTCCACATTTGATTACTATTGTTATTATAGTTTTGCCTATTTTGGGTTCTTCTTGGTTGAGGTGTTTTAGACCTAGGATTAGGATTATTTGGTTTTCTAGGTGGTGGTGTTTTAGATCTTGTCTTAGGTTTAGAAGATCCTACCTCATTTTTTAAAGACGGTTTATAAAAAACTTTTACTTCTTCATTGTTGGCAAGAGGTATTTTTCTATCATTAATAAGTATATACTTAGGATTAGATTTTAGAGGTTTTTGTTCATTAGGTTCATTTTCGAATTTGACATTTTTAATCTCACTTGTTGAAGCTTCATTGAATTATATCCTAAACCGGTTTTATCTCCGGATGTTCTTTGAATACTTATTATTTTACTAAGTGAGTGACTACTATTTTCAAATTTATCAAGTTTGCGAATTTCTTCCCTAAGTATTTCGTTTTCACCTTTAAGCTCTTGACATGATTTACATTCTTCAAAAATTTCTTTACCTTTTTCAAGTTGATGTATTTTAATTTTTAGTTCTAGTACTTCATTTTCCAATTGATTGTTTATGTATTTTAGTGATTTGTTTTTGGCCATTACTAGTTGTCCTAATTTGCATAGCCTATTATATTCATTATTTAGATCTTTTTCATCTAATGATAAGCTTTCATCACTAAAATATTCAGTTTCGGAACGTACCTCATTTGATGTATTCGCCATAAGACACTTCTCTTCTTTTGTCATTTCTTTCTCATCTTCATCACTATCACTCCAAGCGCCTCCAACAAAATCTCTTTGATTTTGATCTCTTGTCATCATTGAACATTTTCCAATGAGGTGATTTGGATCACCACACTTGAAACATTTCCTTTCAATCTTGTTGTTCTTGTCATCCTTACTCTTTTGAAATGTTTTCTTTTCATCATGCGGTTGTCTTACGAATCTTCCTCGCCTTTTGAAGAATTTCTTGAAATCTCTTACGGCCATGGCATATTCTTCGTCATCACTTTCGGAAGATGAGCTATCTTCGATACTAGATTCCTTTCTAGCTTTCAAGGCGATTGACTTGCTTTGCTCTCGTTTTTCTTTGACCATTTCAGAATCCTTCTTAATAAAAACTTTGTAAACTTTTAGATTTCCAATTAATTCATCAAGTTGCAATGTTGACAAATTCTTTGATTCTTCAATAGCCGTCACTTTAGCTCGCCATTTTGGATGAAGAGCTCTAAGAAACTTCCTAACAAAATTCTTACTAGAAAATTCTCATCAAGTGCTTTTAAATTTGTGATGATAGTGTTAAATCTAGCAAAAGCATTATCAATTAATTCCTCTTCCGGAATCGTGAATTGCTCATATTGTTGAACAAGTAGATCTATCATATTATCTTTGACTTGACTATTACCTTGGTGAGTTATTAGTAAAGAGTTCCAAATTTCTTTTGCGGTTTCACACATAAAGATCCTTTCGTACTCTTTACGTGGTAGCGCATTATAAATAACCATTTTTGCTTCATTATTTTTAGCAAGTTTTCTTTTTAAATCATCATTTTGTTTTTCAAAAGGTACGATTTCATCTTTCTTTGTTTCGGGGTTATTTTGAATAGGTAAAAAATCACCATTAGTAATAACATGCCAAAGATCTAGATCTTTTGACTTCACATAAGTTTCGAATCGATTTTTCCAATATAAAAATCCATCACTTTCAAATAGTGGTGGTCTTTGCATAGATTGCCCTTCTAAATATTTTTCAGATTCCATAGATCGTTACAAGTTTTAAAATACAATATATTTTAAAGATCTTGCTAGACGTGGCTCCTGATACCAATTGTGGAAAACTAGAAGGGGGTTGAATAGTTTTACGTCCTTTTTAAATTTATTACCAAAATATTTTGTAACTTATTAAAAACTTTCGATTCGATCTCAAGTGAATTCAAGTGACAACCAATATAAGCAATTCTAATCTAATGATGAAAGTATTGAAATGTAATGAAGAAAAGATAGAGTTAGAAAGATCAAACCACAACACGCGAATTTATAGTGGTTCGGCTACAAGGACACCTTCCTTGCCCTACTCCACTCCCCGAGTACCACACTCGAGAGTTTTATTCACTATGTCAACAAACTCTTTATGGTGGAGAAACCTTACACACCTTGGCTTACACGAGTTAACGACACTAAGCTAAATGTCAAGTTCTAATCGTAGCTAGAACCAATCTCACAACTTCTTCACAACTTCACACCTTCACAACTTCTTCAAGACTTCACACCTTCTTCACACTTTGTCAACTTCACACCTTCTTCTAAGCACAACTAGATCACAACTACTAAACTACTTTACAACACACCTAGTTTCTACAAACAACAATTCACACAACACTTTTACAAAGATCTAACACTACTACAATATGAAACTAGCTAATCACAACACTACTACAATTAGATGGATGTAGAGGAGTGTTCTTCTTCTTGCACTTGAATGGATGAAGCTTTGGATCACTTGGAAACAAAGACTTATGAATTATATGATCAAAGAATTTTAGATCTAGAAATGGAGGTTGGATCAGAAAGTTTATAGTGCAAAAAGGTGAGAAAAATATGTGAAATGATCCAATATTTATAGGGCCAGAAAATACTGTTCTGGAGCGTGCCGGTCCCCTTAATGATTAAGGGGGCCGCCTAGTAAAATTAAGGGGGCCGCCCTCCTGAACGTTGGAAAAGTTTTTCTGGATAAAATTTGCCCTTTTTGGTTGGAAATTTGAAATCATATCTTTGTAGTTTAATATAGCATTACCAAAAATGATTTACAAATATATATAAAATGTTTATATCATTTTATAAGATGTTATGTCTTAAGACAAAATTTCCTTTGATCATGTAATGCATAAGATGCTTAGTTTATGTATACCTTAAGTGATATTAGATGTAGAGGTAAATATTTGTTACCAAATACTTGTTTACGTCTTAATCTTGACTTAATTTGATTTGAGTTTTGTGATTATCAAAACATAGGTTTATTGAGAGATATTAATAACATTTTTAAACATTATTTATATCAACATCCCTTTTTCCACTTTTGAACACCCAGGGACCAAATCTGCCAACTTTGTAAACTCCATGGACCAAACATGTAATTTCACCAAACTTTTCACCCAAGGACCATTCTTGCCAAAGATGAGTAGCACAAGGACCAAAATTGATTTTTTTTCAAAGTTTTTAAATCTTAGGGACCATTTTTGTCAATTTTGCAAAGTACAGGGACTAAACTTGTAATTTCACCAAACTTTTCACCCAAGGACTAAATATGTTTATTTGTGATTCAAAAAGGACTTTTGGTGAATTTTCTTCCAAAATAAATGCTCAGGGACTAGATTTGACAAGTTTTTGAAAGTTGAGGGACTGAAACTGCCAATTATGCAAACTTTGTTCATTTTTCATCTGTTTTTAATCATTTTGCATCTGAAACATATAAAACACAATCCTGAGATATTTTCAGTATTTTGATGCATATTTGAGTGTTTTTGGATGTTTTGACAGTTCATATGAGACAAAAATGATGAGTATTTACACACTCATCAATCACATATGATTTTATGCATAACTAACAACTAATGGTTTTACAATATAACAATTACAATAAGTTAATGTATTATGAATTGTGATATCTCATAAAAAAGACATGAACGATATAGAGCAACGAAACCTATTCCCTAATCGGTCATATATTCACAAAATCATCAATCAGCAAGCATTATCGACATTTTCTAAACTAATCAACGAATCACATCAATAATGCTCCACCAACAATAAAACCCAACAAATAATCACAAGTATAATCATATATAAACAGTTAAAATCAATATTTTGCTACAACGAGCAACGAAAATAACTGAATTAGCAAATAAATAACGGATCTAATCATGAATATTTGATTATAAATATTACCTTTACCTGTATTTTCAATTGGAGGTTGAATCGGTACGTTTTGAGTTGTAATTTTTGCTGAAATAAACTTTTTGATGTTAGATCATTCTAGTTTGATGTGATTTACGGATTATCTACGAGTAAAATTTGATTTAGGGCTACGTGTTTTATTACGAGGGAGTGTGTGTATTTTTGATAGGTTAAATGTGGTGGTTGGTGGGTAAGGGAAAAGGCTAGCGCGCAAGGGCTGATGAAAAGCCAGCAACTTAATAGGAACAAGAACGTGTTTATAGCCGTAGCGATATAAACAAGAATACTCATCCGAGCCGCAGGAACGTGTACATCCTGGGGTTGAAGAAGGTCCCAAGGGTTCGGTTGTTCGCCGATTCAAGTGGTACGTGAGTTGGGTTTAGAACGTCGTGAGACAGTTCGGTTCCTATCTACCGTTGGTGTTAAAGGGAGAACTACGAGGAGCCAACCCTAGTACGCCCTTAAGTGGTATTACCAGCCATTCTAGAGGAGCAGTTGATTCAGCAATTTCTAGTCCTCATCTATCTGGTATTTCATCCATTTGGTAGCAGCGGCATCTCTATTTCTCTCTGCAAATGCATCCCATTGAGACTTCCCCCCCTGGGCAGGATCTTCCAACCTTTCATTCATTTCTTGATCCATCAACCTGGGAGCTGGTGGTGAACCCTCCTCTCTTCTTTCTGGGTCCGCCCGTACCAGCTAACTCGCTTTCCTCCAAAAGGGTCAAAAGGGCCTACCTGTGCTCTCATAGTCCAAGTCATTGAATATGGGCACGGAGGAAATTAGTACTTGTATTATCCATTAGTTAAGTAGATGCAGGATGGGGAGAAGACATAAAAGATGAATGAATGATTCAATCCCTTCCCACTCACACGGGTTCTTCTATTGAAGAGGTTCCCCGGGCGTACATAAGAGCGGACTACTCGAGGGATAGGGTAGCACCCCCCATCCCGAAGTGACGAAGTATGTGGAATGACGATTTTGATCATCTGATTTAATTAGGGGATGTTTGGTTAAACAAGGAAATGACTATTGATATGATAACTGAAATGGTTTTATAACCCATCTCCTTTAATGGGTTTAAAAACTACATACTTTAAAGGGTTTGATATCAATATTCAAGCACCAAACCCATCAACCAAATTGAACAAGTGGAATAAAAAAGAAAGTCATTTCTTGATACCCATAAACTAAACACACTTTTAGGGTGCGTTTGGTATAAGTTTTGGAATCACAATCGGTATATGTTTTATTGTGGGTTATAATGATTACATGGAAACTATCTAAACCAACCTCTTTTGAATGGTACGGAGAATGAAAATTATTATGGAATAAGTCCATAACTTGAAACCCGTATATGTCAACCAAACATGTACAATCATATTTATCATTATTCCCTCATTCCCATACCTCCCAACCAAACGCACCCTTAGTGTATTATATTTTGTTTTTAATTTAAGCCACTAAATTATATTAGACGGTTGGTTAGTAAAGATTAACCACTTAGGGCTTGTTTGTTAATTTTTTCATTAAGTCATTTTTAGTTAACAGATGACTTAGTGCAGACAAGTTCAATTTTATTACTTAATATTTTCAGTCATCTTTCTCTATTAAGTCAAAGCAAACAGTTTTCATATGACTTAATTAATTCAGTTTTTTTCATATTAAGTCAATTAAGTCGAAATCTAACACCCCTTAGTGTGCAAGTCAAAGCAAACAGTTTTCATGTGACTTAATTAATTATGTTTTTTTCATATTAAGTCAATTAAGTCGAAATCAAACACCCATTAATGTGCAAATTTTTAATACTCTCTAAAATAACTTTTAACTCATTTCATTTGACATATGTATTGACAACAAACTGATACAGAAAGAATCCTCTCGCACACATACTATTTATTTGACGATCCAAAAATAATTATAGATAGACGGCAACAAAACACCCTTTTCATTCAACTTTTTTTATTTTTGTATCTTGCCGTGAGCATAAGATGCTTTATAGTACGAATCACATGTTTTCTGTGTGTCTTTATTTTAATTTAAATTCCACTGTACTTAATAAGCTGGTTTGTATGTTTATATCCAAAAGAATATGCAATAAAAAAGTTAGTATAATAATAGAAAGCCAGGTACGCAACCAATAAACATATGAATAGGGTAATACATGAAAACAAATAAAAGGTCAAAATGATGCTGCGATTAAGTTTAAATGAAAGTATTTATGAAAATGATGCATGGGCCCTTCATTAATTTCATGTTTTTCTTTGTTCTAGTGAGAAAGGTTGTGTTGAATGGAAACATACCAATTTTGATTTTTTTGATATGACGACAATTCCTAAAATTTTATTTTAATATTAAGCAGGTCATAACTTTTTGGACAGAGAGATATGCTATTAGGCACTAACACATAGGTTACTTTAAACGAACAATAAGGAAGATCCCGTTAAAAAGATTACTCCTATACTAATATACTATTGGTTAATTTGTCTAACTAGCTAGTCCTTAAACATTTTCGTTTGAAACAACCCTGGTTCACAACTTACATGACATATTTATTCGTTACTATCGATAACACAAAACTCGATTATATGGATATGTGACAACCTTATGCCCACATCAAGAGATCGACATTAATTGGCAACCAACATTTAACCTGTTTATTTCAAATAGTTTTAATTTCAAACATTTAAGTCGATACAAACACTGTAAAAATATGTCCAAATCATCAAAAAGAAAAGTAGCTATTGTGGTAAATGTAGTGATGTAGTCCAAAGTGTTGAAACTAACTACATAAACGACATAATGGACTTCGGATTGCTAATAAGTAATAACCATGTGCCTGACATATGAGTCCGCACACATTTTTATTTATTTATTTATTTATTTATTTACATACGTCGAATTACGTTTGCACTCAACAAGGACTAGTTTTTCGACAGTCTGGTTCTCGATCAATGGTATAAGGACGAAGCTTTATTTTCTTGAATTTGGAGATGAAGAACTTTATAAGATTTGATTATGAACCAATTATAAGACGTCAAGTAGAATTCACACACCATTTTAACATTGACGAGTTCAAAATCATACCGGTAGACATTAGACACTAGTGTAGTCCGTTCTTAATCCCCGTATTTTCAACTCTAATTATGCTTCAATAGTGAATTGGTGTCGACCAAATCTTTTAAGAACATGTTTGACACACAAAATTATAAAATAATAATAATAATAATAATAATAATAATAATAATAATAATAATGCTTATTTTATTTTTTAAAATAAACTACCTAAAATATATATTTTGTTTGACATACGTAACTTATCAAAGTTTTAGAAAAATAATATTTTATAATCTATTGAAATCAAATGCTACTTTATATAGTTTATAAAAATAATCTCAATTTTAAATCACCTGTTCCATCTTCAGCTACAGCTAAATCTTCAGTTCCAATAACAATTAATTTCACCAAACATACCTGAAACAGACTCTAACAAGTTTAGTTTTTAACCGCCGGAAAACCGATAAAAAGGACATTTTACGTAGTGTAAGGGTAATACATGCAAATTGCTTCAAAATTTTGTTTAAATATAAAAGGTGGGGGGTGGTGGGAGTTGGGAAGTTTATAAAACAAACAAATACTAAAGAGGGAAGACGAATAGCGGCAATTTCGGCCACTATACTTCCATTTCTCATCAACTTTTTTTCTCCCTATAATCTTCATCTTCATAAAACAATATCATCATTATTAACATAAATCATCTCCTAAATACATGCAACCCTAACAATCCTCTCTTTTTCTTTCTTTCCTACCTTTCTCTTTATAAAAAATAAACCATGCCAGAAATTGATCATCTTAAGAGAAAGAAAAAGAAGAAGAAGAGAGGAAATAATAAGATCGTTTTCGGGTCTTGTTTTCGGTCATTTCCCGACCGGGGCTTTAAAAATGAACCCATTTTTATTAAGGTTAGTGGTTGCAAAGGTAATAATAATACGGAGTTTGTCCCTGATCATGTTAATTTAGTAAACGGCGACGTAGATTGTTGTGACAAACGAAATAAGCCTAATCATCGGAGAAGCTTTTCGCGTGTTCTTAAGGCAGTTTTCTTTGACTCGCTTGTGGTTAGTTATTCATTTCTGTTTTTATTAACCGCTTGGTTTTGTTTCTATTATATGTGAAATATGTGTTTTTTTGCTTAGATATTGATCCATTTTTGTGTTTTGTTTGTTCGGCATGAATCTATTAAAATTTCATTGGATTATGTTGTATATGTTTGTATTCTAGACATAAATATGTTGTTGTTGTAAACTACTAATATCTCTTTGTGAAAAGGTGAGTCGGGGCAACAAAAAAAATGCACGGGTCAAAGAAACCTTTAGGAGAAACTAATATCTAATATGGTTGTTGAGGGTTAGAACGTTAGATTATATATTTCAATGTGAATTATTATGGTAGTGGAGTCACAATCATATTGTTTTTGCGTAGAGTTTAATGCCATTAACCTTGTTTTCGTGTAAATTGATTCAGTTATGATGATGTTGTTTTTTTCCTTAATTTAGGATAGATTAAATTTCGGTGAGTATACTCGTAATATCATCTTATATATGTTGCAAAATAGTAAATAGATTGATGTTTTGTTCAATGAATTGACTTTTTTTTAATCTAATATCATGGGAAGAATGTTAGCAAATTTAACAAATGCCGTCAAGAAAGAAAAAAAAAAAAAAAAAAAATCCTGTTGTTTTTGCTTAGAGTTTTTATGACATGAAGTTACTGTTGTGGAACATATTGTTGAAATAATTTTACTTATGTGTGTGTGTATATGAAATGCGAATTCTGTAAGCTCTAGTTTTCTATTCGAGTTCTGGTTAGATATGAATTTCATTGACATGGGTCTATCTGTTTTTTTGTTATTGCTGTTGAACTCATTTTAAGTTTTGCTGAATAAATTGTCTAACGTTTATCTTGAAACAACAGACAAAAAAGATCCACAGAAGTTCTTCCAAATCTTCAAATGCATCAGACACAAATATGTCTTACTCCTCTTTATCAAGCGAGAAAATCAGTAAATCATCTGATGCCTGTACTAGTGATTGCATCAAGGAATCTACGGATATGGATGATTCATTTAGTCACCGTTCTAGTTCAAATCTCTTATCCTCATCTTCCCGAACCACTTGTTCCTCATACTCTAATTCTTCCTCATTAAGCAATTCTAATTCACGATCCTCATCTAACCAAAAGCCATCACTTGAAATAGATTTAGTCGACTTTAGACGTCAAGATTCTAGTGTGTCGTTACCAAGAGCTAAACCAAAATCCATGAACACCATTACTCGTTCGTCTTCTTACCAAAAAGGATTACCACAACTAGATTCACTCGATTTAAGAAACTCGGTGTTATCTAGTCCTGAAAAGACAAAGTCTAGTTCCAACAATTGGAATATTAGGTGGTGTTTGTTTCTTCTTTTAAGTCTTATAGTCTTGCTGGTTTATGGAAGGATTTATTCCATATTATGTACATCAACTTGGTTCTACTTTGTACCATGTCGTAGTCATACTAAACGTGCTAAATCCGTCTCTAGTGTGGTGAAGTTAGTCGATACGGAATCAGAGCAATATAAGAAGAGAGTGATCATGGCTGGATTGCTTGATAGAACTCGTAATCCTATAAGGTAGCAATGCAAGGAAGATGAGGTCAGGGTATGTGAAATGCGTACAAAAAGTGTATGTAACTTCTGTTGTATAAACTATAAATATTTACAGAAAGTGATTTATATCTATTTGTAATGGAACTTGGACCATGGAGATAAGGATCAAAGGGGATAAATTTATATATCTTTTTCCAGTTTATTACAATTGCTATCTTCTCGTAAGACATGTGGTTTTGTAAGATTGTTGATTTTTGCGCTTGTAGCTTTAGCTTGGACCTTTAATGCTACTATATTCGTCTCATATGAAATTATTAGTCGTTCAGACCCGTGCGCACCGGCTTTATTTACCGATTTGTTATTATAATTTTCAAATGAGTTCGAGAAAAATTATGTATTTTTTTCCTTTATATTCATATTTTAAAGTGATAACCGTAAGATAGGTATTTATGTGAGTTTATTTTTATTTAAGGTTAAAATACCAATGTGACTTGTTAGAGTTTTAGGCTTCTTTTAATTTGCATATATTAATTAGGCAACTCTTATTGCAAAACTCTAATATTAATTAGACATGAATATATATATTGCAATCACTAAACATGACTCAAACTAATTGGTTTAAAGTTTAAACGTATGCGGCCAAGTCTTCTTGTGTATTTGAATTTTGTCATGTCTCAACGGTATCTCGGGTCTTGTCATGTTTCCAAAAGTTGCTTGAGTGCCTGTTTTGAGAAGTAATGTATTAGGATTAAATGGTGCAAACATATAGCACTTCAATATACAAATTCGTAGATGAATCATTTGTTTCGATCGTATGTTGTCTAGCTAATAAAAACTTACATGGATAATGTACTTTAACTACCATTATGTATGAATAATGTACTTTAACTACCATTATGTAATTAGTTAAACTATTGATTCAAAGAACCTGATTCATGTCAAATGAATTATTTGACGTTAATGATAGTATTTATTGAACAATTAAACACAACTATCTTTCTAACTTCTATTATAAAAATATTTCTTATTTTAATCTGAACAATAATCGCTTTTTTGGGCAAATATGAGTCTTATTTCTAATAAACTAATAACATGAAACACATAGTATATCGGAATATAATTATTAACATATTTATATAATCGGTTTAGAATCTTACAAATTAGCTTGAATACTAGGGAAAATGATATAGAGAATGGTAGTGTAGTAACATTTGATGTTGATGAATTAGTCACTGACGGTGCCAACCTCATCGTCTTTCGGATTAAGATCCTCTAAAGTTGAAACAAACATAATACATCATGTTCACCAATATAGATAAATAATTAATTTGTTTTACTTTAAACAAAAAGATAGGATCTACATGTATAACTCCTCTCACAAACTTAAACAACATAACCTATCATGTTATGTTAAACATGAGAGGATCCTTATCCTTGTCTTTCTCTTTTTGTAATTCGCTTTGAAAAACATATCGCCCTTTATTTTCGGCAGACTATTTTGGATTATTGTAGAACATTCTTCCCCCAATGTCACTATGAATTTCTGTTAAAAAATAAAGAAATTTTACGTATAGAAATTGTGAATCAAGTTGATCAAATGCGTCTCTCATGCTCTTCTCACGTGATAAAAACGGACGAAAACTAGGGGTGGCAATTTCTAACTCGACACGAAACCCCACCTGAAACCGACACAAAAGTTAACAGGTTCGGGTTGAGCTAAATAGATTGTGGGTCAGGTTTGGGTCGACATATCTAACCCGTTTATTAAACAGGTCAGGTTCGGGTTGGGAATAAAATAAACGGGTCGACCCGCCAACCAGTTTAAGTTTTTTTTCTTAATTAAAAATTATTTATATTTAATTATACGGGTTAAATGGGTTAAACGGATCGACCCACTAACCCGTTTAACCCATTTAACTCGTGTAATATGCTAACTTTTATATATAAAACGGATTAAATGGGTCAACTGAAAACCCGTTTAATATAGTCAACCAATGTAACATATTTAACCTGTCAACCTAAGTATATATACGGGTTAAATAGGTCAGGTTCAGGTTACGTGTAAACAGGTTAGGGTTGACATAGCTGACCCGATGATTTAAATGGGTCAGGTTCAGGTTGAGGTTTTCTGACCAGCCAACCTGACAACCCGAACCCACCAACCCGAACCCGACCCGAATTACCACCCCTAACAAAAACGGTTAAAAACATACGAAAACGGATAAAAACGTTAAAAAACTTAAATAAACATACAAGAGAAGAAAATGTATAAAATCGGGCAAAAATAGATAAAATCGGACAAAATGGATAAAAACGGACGAAAGCAGATAAAAATGGATAAAAAGCTGACGAAAACGGATAAATCGAAAGAAAATGGTTAAAAACAGATGAAAACGGATAAAACGTATAAATATGTAAAAAAACGTTAAAAAAACGTATAAAACGGCTAAATTGTATAAAACAGATAAAAACGGATAAAAATGCAAGAAAACGGACGAAAACGAATAAAAACGGACAAAAACGGGTGAAATCGTCAAAAAACGAATCAAAATGTAAAAAAAACGGATAAAAACGAATAAAAAAGGATAAAAACGTATAAAACCGGAAGAAAGTTACAAAAACGGTTAAATAAATTGGTTAAATAAAATTTATATTAGTGTCATTAAACCACTTGGTAGCTTTGGTTTTTGAAGCAATAGACCGGAGTTCGAGACTTAATAGTCCATTTTTAATTTATTTTAATATATATATATATATATATATATATATATATATATATATATATATATATATATATATATATATATGGGAATATATTAGCTACAATTTATTGTAGCTAATTGGCTACAATTTTAAGCTAAAAAATGTGGGTCCCTGATCTTTTTGTGGGTCCTGATTGTTTTTTTTGGTCCCTGATTCATTGCTAGTGTAATTTTTGTGAAGGATTGTAGCCATTTGGCTACAAAAATTGTAGTCAAGATATCCCCTATATATATATATATATATATATATATATATATATATATATATATATATATATATATATATATATATATATATATATATATATATATAATAAAAATTGGGCACCGTACATTCCACTGTCAATAAAGTTGGCCACCATACATCCTCCGTTAGTAAATCAATCTTGAGGACTAAAGATACAAATAATTTCTCTTGCGTTAGGAGATATCGGAGAAATAATTTGCACTGTTAGTCCTCATTGACTGATTTTACTAACGAAAGGATGTATGGTGGCTAACTTTACTGGCGGAGGGATGTATATATTTTGGACTTTTCTCTTCCCATCATTTAACTTTATACACAAAAATTTAAGCATTGAGTACTCCACCTTAAATCATACTCCCCCGTCTCAAAATAATTGTCCCCTAACAAAAGAATACACAGTTTAAGAAAAACATAACTAATACTGCTTTCTTTCTTTTACTCTTTTGCCAAATGACAGGTTTACACTTAACCAATTAATTAATACTTCTTTAAATTTTGTGATACTAATTTCAACAGATGGTGATATAGTAAACTTGACTAAACTTCCCTATTTATTTTTAGTATTGAATAATTAAATTGAAATATCAAAAAGGAAATATGAACAATTAAATTAGGACGGAAGGAGTAGGACTCAATCTTTATAGTATGTAACCATGTATGATAACTTTTAACTGATCACACACTTAAAAAATTAGGACCATCAAACTGTATACCAACCAATAAGTTGAAATTTTAGACTATAGTGCCTAAACCGTGTGATAGAGATAGATATTGTCGACGTCATTTATATAATTTCCAATCACCTAAAACTACAAAATAACCTCCTAATCTTGCAATTTACCTGTCTCAAGCTTTTAGGTGATATTGCCATTAGTAGGTCTTTTAAGTAGATTCTTTTGATAAGGAGTATAAACCCGAGTCGTGTAAAATTATTTTGATCATATTTATCTATAATATTACGTGACCGAGATTGATGTCCGGCAACTATGTTCGAATTGGTCTTCAAGAGAAAATAATAATAATAATAATGTTATGGCACTTGAAGTTATACATTTGGAATTATATGTTTGTTATTTTGAATTAGCCTTAGTTACAAATACGACAGTGGTGTAATTTTGACATTTTGAGCCTAGTGATGCAACGGTTGGAAAGTATCAATGCTATTGGTTATGTATTAACTTACGTTGCAACAGTGTAATGTTGACACATTAGGTTTATATCATGTAAAATGTTTTATGCTAAAAGGGTGGGTTGACTAGCTAGAAATGTAAATGTTGGTTGTAGATTAGGTTGGCTACTTCGTAAGATTTTGCCTTTTACATGCTTTGCTTAATACTGAATCCTTTGATGTCACGTGTTTGATTTGTTTTTTCACGAGCATTGCAAATCGTAATGAATAATAATAATGACATCTTCCTGCTTACTCTTTCTTTTTCCTCATGCTCATCTTTGCACATAATAATGTTTCCCTATCAAAAGTTTCTGATAATTGACTTCCTAAAAATCAAATGATATCTTACTGGTTCTCTATAACACTATTTAGACCTATAAGTTGCCAATGTTTTTTTTATATCATATGAAATGTGGAGGATATAGTTAAGATAATAATATATTTAGTGATGGTTACAAGCAACCATAAACATTAACCTAGAAGAAAGAAATACTTCCACTAGCGCTATTTTATTTTAAATATTATGAATAAGAGAAGATTTCAAAAGTCACAAAAAGTTGTATACTTCAAAAAAAAGTCATGCACGAAACTAAATTTTCTAATTATGTCACCTTTTTAGGTGCTTCGACAACATAATATCTTTGAATTGGTTTTCCAATCTTCACAAAAAAAGTGCTGGTCAATATGCTCGTAAAAGTGGGTGATAGAAGAGATTTAAAAAACGAAAACATAACGTATTTATTTTACTTCTTGTTGGTCAAACAAAAGGAGCAATCCCCACACTACTAAAAAAAGACCTATTAGAGCATTTATATTAGTGGATAGATATGGTTCATTCGTTTGGGCCTGTTGGGCTGGATGGCCTGAAAAGGCAGCGGGTTGGGCCTGTTAAATTGGGCCAGTAGGATATATCTCACTTTGGACTGTGCTGAGAGTCTTGTTCAGCCCAGGGGAATAACATGGGCCTGCTGGACTGTACGATATATATCTCACTTTGGACTGGGCTAAGAGTCTTGTTCATCAACCGAATGGGCTTGAAAGGTCTTGGGATTACCTTGGGCTTGTGTATTATTATATATACTAAAAGAGGGAACTCCCTCCCCTCAAAAACGGGGTTGCTACAGTGCTATTACGGTGCTACAGTGGACAAAATAGTTGCTTTACGGTTGCTACAGTTCTTCGACCCATTTCCCGTTCCGTTGTTTTCCTCAGATATTTCCCCCAATTCTAGAGTTTTCTTCATGCTTCTTCTCCTCCACCTTTCACTCTCAAAAACACACAGACACACACACAAAACAAAACCACTCTCTTCTCCCCTTATTCATCAAACACACAAATCTAATAATCAAAGTCCCAAGTTTTATGATCCACCAGATCTTCCACCGACCGTTCATTTTCTTCCTAAAAAATGATCCTCCGTCCCGTTTTTCCCCTTTCCATACCGTTCGGGATATTTTGTCATACACAAAACACACACAAACCTAGAACAAGGTATACTCAGTCATTATTTTTTTTTTTCTTATTTCGAATACTGATTTTGTATTCTTATTTGGGTTCTAAGAAGTGTGCTAAACCAAGGTATACTCTTTGGTTTCATGTTGGTTGGTATTTTGGTTAATTGATCTTGCTTAATTGTTATTTTGGTTAATTGATATATACATCTTTGGTTTCACTGTTGTTACTTGGGGTTATGACTTAAGGCAAAACCTTGATATATGATTCTAACAGTACAGGTTTAGCCTCACAGGTAAGCAATGTTAGAAAAGGTAGAAAAGGAAATCTTTGTTTGTGTTTTGCATTATTGAACTTTGAAAACGATCTTACAAATCTTCTGGGTTCATGTAAGATGATTAGAAATTGTTAGGAAGAAAAGTAATGCACTTAATTGGAGATGCGTGGAGATGCAACGTGCAGCAAATATCAGCGACAAGGTATGTATAGGCAGACCCAGCCCGTATTTGTAAGTTCTAACATTTGTTTATTGGGTTAAGATTTTTGTATGCGTTCTCAATTTCTGTGTTCGTTTACCTTTGCTGCATTGCGTGTGTTGTCAGTGTTATTGGGCCTGCAAACTAAACTACTAAAGTCATCATAATAGCTTTTCATCTTTTTGGATAGGTACTAGCCATGTTGAACGAGGTATTTTTTGAATGACGCCGATCATTGTGATAAATCTCGGAGCGGGTAAACCGGAGATGGTGATTCTTTCTTTGGAAGCATGGAATTTACAAGCTGGTATTATGTTTCATGTGATTATGTTAGAATTTGTTGTTTTTTTCTGACAAATAATCACTAAAGAAATGCTTAATATAGTTTATTGTTATTGGCAGTCGGAGGAAGGTTCAGTTAATGGCTTCGTCCGCGGAAGTAATGTGAGAAGTATCCTAAAACTAAATGACTTGAAGAAGATTATCTCGAAAGTTCTAGCCGGATTAAGATGGTGAGCAGTCTTGGTTAGGCTTAAGCATTACTCATGTACTACACACCAAATCATTGCACCATCATGATGAAAGTATGAAACAGTTTCACACACACAATCATACCTAAATGTTAAGACTTGAGAGTGGAACAATAGAAGTTTAGCTTAAGCGTATGTTTGATATGATTAATTAGTTTATGTTATGAAGCCGAGAGTTCTGAGTATTAGGGAGATAGAATTCACAACACTTTGTTTAGTTATCGTGTTTTGTTAGGGATTGTTTGTATTAGCTGATTTTCCCAGGTTATAAGCTTATTTAGTTTTTGGAAACCCGATGAGGTTACTTTTTTGGCCTTACGGGATTGCTTAGTTGGGCTTATAGCTCCACATGTTCTTGGGCATGAACAGGCCAGGAACATTCGCAAAAATAAAATCGACATTGTCCTTAAAACTGTTTAGAATTTGCTTATTGCACTTTGAATAAGGTTTTCTTTAGATAGGAGTGATTGTGATGTCGATTGTATAGTTAGGATTTTTATGAACGTATATGATTAGATCAGCATGTAGGTTTTAAGGTAATATATGGGTTTTTTGGTCATTCTATCACAGGAGTGATGTTGTTTGGTACTGATTCATGATCTTTGAATAACAGATAGTCGTTTTATGGAAATTATAGGTTTCTATATTTGTAGTAGCAGATAAAACATTTTAGCGGTCATTTTTGTTGAGAATAATTACTATAGATTGTTTATGATGCTGATATACAGAGCATTGAGATGTTGAATGGGGTTTACATTTAGGAGATTGTGAACATGGTTTGGCTAACATAATGGCTAGGTTGACTGTTGGTATGTTTATTGATGAGTGTGTAAATACTCATCATTTTTACCGTATCTGAACTACCAAAACATCCAAAAACACTCAGAAATGCATCAAAATACAGAAATTATCCCAAAAGTGTGTTTTATATGTTTTAGATGCAAAATGTTTAAAAACAAATGAAAAACGAACAAAGTTTACATAATTGGCAGTTTCAGTCCTTCAAGTTTCATAAATTGACAAAACTAGTCCCTGAAAGTTTAAAATGAAAGAAAAGTCAACTCAAGTCCTTTGGAATTCAAAAATTGTCAAAATAAGTCCTTGGGTGAAAAGTTTGAGAAAATTACATGTTTGGTCCCTGTACTTTGCAATTTGGCAAATATAGTCCCTGGGTTTTCAAAAAATTGGAAAATTATTCAAATAAGGACTTATGGAATTGTAATGTGGCTTGAATGGTCCTTGTAATATCTTGGAAAGTTTGAAATTTCAGCCCTTTAAAATTCAGAAAATAACAAAATTGATCGTTGGGCTCAATACCATACAAACCAAACGGATCCTAGTATTATTATTCCCTTAATCCAAATCCCACCCCAATCCAATCCACCCAACACCCTCCCAGGCCCAAACCAAGCCCAAAGCCATCACCAGCCCACTCCTTCCCGTTTTAAATATTATACCCCCCAACCTTTGACCTTCTTTGACCCATCCTCTCCACCTCACCCTCCACTCACCTGCTACCAGCCAAACATCCCATCATCACCCCTATACTACCTTCACCTCTGCAATACTCAACCCCCCCCCCTTTGCCTACTCAAACAAACACAAAACTCCAATATCACACCTCTGGCTTCAATAATCAAAGGAAAACGCCAAGATAGTCTTGGCGCCAAAAAGTTTTGAACGGCCAAGATTTAATCCCATGATCCTGTGGTCCAACATCAAGCTGGGAAAAGACAAAGGGGTGCCCCAAACCCTAATCTTTCAATATAAAAGGGAAGAGATGCACCAGGGAAAGGAGTTAGTAGAATTTTAGCTTAATTATATATTTTTATGTCGAATTAATGTATTTTTCATTTCCTAGTTGTTAAACTCAGTTTAAAAAGGTTGTAATCAATGATTTTAGTGTAATATCAAGTCTCTTTGACCTTAATTCCAAGTTATTTTTATATAATTCAGGATTGGCTTTTTCAAGTTCAAATCTCATGTTACTCCCTATTATGTTAGAAGTTGTTTAAACTGTTCCATCAAGCTCAAATTAAGTCACTTATAAGCTTTTGTAAGCTCAGTAGGCATAAAACCTTCTTTCACATCAAAAACTAAAAATACAAAAAAAAAAAAAAAAAATACTAAATAAATGGCTAGAAATTCAAAAATCAATGTAGATGAAAGATGAAGCTTGGAGCAGGATAAATAAAGGATGGTCCTGGTTTAGAGGTTCTGTGGGGAACTGTTAGGAAAGTCCTTGGTTCTTGGTTCATGATTTCAGCATGGAAAGGCTCCTTGTAAGATATGTTTCTTAATTTTGCAAGTTACTATCTATGTGATGAGTTAGGTGTTAATCTTGTGTTTCTGTATTTCTTAAGAGTAGTTAAGTAATATTGTTGTGTAAGAATTGGTGTTTGTTGAATATATCTCATAGTGCACACATTTTCTTGTTTCACTGTCAAATTAGTTTCATATGGGTTCTCAAGTTATTGTGGTTAATTGTAATGCTTCTGTGTTAAAAAAGGTTCACTGCATCTTAATCAAATAATGTGGATCTGTTGCATGGCTTGAATCAACCAAGGATTTTGAAAATCTCAAAATCAATTTTTTAAGAGGGTGTTTGGATTTGCATGTTCACAGGAGTTGCTGTTGGTTTTTGTTGCTTGTATTGGTTGAAACATGCTCACTAATCCTTATTAGCTCAGATTAGTCTATAAAACCTTAGGTCATAGTTGTAAAAGTCAAATTTACCTTTAAGCCTCTCATTCTCAGTCACTGTTGAGAGTTTGAATTGCACAAACACATAGACAGTCACATAAGTTGTTAGGGTTGTTTAAATTAGTTGTATTTTAGCTTATTATAACTTATTAAGTCATCTAGGTTCATTAGAAACTCAAAATAGTCAACTGTGGTACAAAAAGGTAAAAAGTCAAATTGCATGTTTTCAGAAAAAAGACAGTTTTAGCATGAATTTTCCTGATTTTTGAGAGTGGAATCAGCACTTGAAATTTTCTGAGATTAAAATATCCCAGCTAAAATATAAGGACTCATGGTCAGCTTAATTTTGGTATTTTTTTCTGTGGCTTGTGTTTGAGCTTGATTA
>JARVZY010004202.1:0-23819 GCA_030686995.1 Artemisia argyi
AGCACTCACCTTCGAAGAATACGTGATGCGTGGGAATCGCAACAGGCTTTACCTCTCGAGGGATCTCGAGAAGCTTACAACCCCCACCAGGCAGTGTACCTGATCGTTGTAGTATAGTATAGTGACAAGTACCGGGGGATTGATCGTTCAGCTTAGGAATAGTGTCGCTAGGATTAGAAAGCCTAATTACTAGTTCTAAAGGTGAGGGATGATTATTTTTGTGTTTTTATATTTTTTAGAAAGCAAGTAAAATCTCGGGTTTTGGAAGAGTGGGCGGAATTAGTTGCTATTCAACTAACCCAATACTAAGATGCAATCAAAATAAAATACAAAAAATGAAAATAAACTAATTATACTAAGGTTGTGAGCAGTAATTGGAGAAAATGTGTTTACTTAGATTTCACTACTCCCTAGATATCTTTTACACGTTAATTACTTGTTATAATTGTATGGATGACGGATTGTATTCCTTAATACCATTCATGGGGTGGCATACATAACTCCCCAATTCTATGAGCTCTTATCTCCTCCTACACCATGCCCAGCACAACTATAGGGATTGTAAACAGTGGCTCATGCATTAAATACAACCAATAAAGACCTAGTACGCCTCGGTTCATGTTTCTTAGGACGTTCAAGCATGTTACCATTTGGAGATCTGCCAGTTTTCTTAAGCCTAACATATAAATCATTCATCCAAGACAAGAATAAACAAGTAATCAACACATAATCAATATCTAGGTTTCATTAGATCTAAGCAAACACAAAAGAGATCTAGCCTAGCATAATGGAATTGAGACAAGAACAAGATATAGACAACCAACACATAGACATATTGATTGAATTAGAAGAACACTTATCTCAATTACAATGCAAGGTATCAAGGGTTTGGAACCCTTGAAAAACCTGTAAAAGTTGCACCAAAATCGTCTTTGGGTTTCTCCCAAAACTCCTCTCTAAATGTGAAAAACTAGAAAACTATATATAGGAAAATAGGGATGACGGCGTCAAGAACAAAGGTGTGACGCCGTCATCTCGCCGCCAAATACTTCCTCGGACGGCCTTGATCTACTTCTGACGCCGTCAAGGCCTAGGCCGTCACACAAATTACTCTTGATGCCCTGTGTGTGACGCCGTCATCAACTACGGATTTTAATTCTTGGGGTTTTGACGCCGTCAGGCAAACTCTTGACGCCTTCATGAACTCTCGGATTTTATTATTGAGGTTTGACGCCATCAGGGAATTACTCTTGACGCCGTCACCTACTGTTCCCAGCATGGAAAATTGAGACTTTGCCGTTTTCTTCACTTTTATGCTCCAAAAACGTCCAAAATGGCTTCTTTTCCAGAATTCACTCTCCAAGTACCTAAAATCACAAAAGGAACGATTTAGGGCAATATTTGATCAAATAAATTCGGATTCGGGCTTAAATGACCCCCTAAAAGTGGTTCATTTTTCGCCTTATCATATACCCCTACACTTGAGATTTGTTGTCCTCAAGCAAATGCGCTTTTATTCTAGTCAAAAGACAAGTTAGGGGTCATTTAACACTAATATAAAAGTAATTACAACAAATAATCGTTCCACTAAAGACCAATAGACAAGCTCGGAGGTCATACACTAGCACCTCACAAATAGTGTTTAGATACTCACATCTCTCGGGTGTAATAAAGTAATATAACATTATGGAAATGGAAGATATCTCTCACTACCTGTCATAGCAAAATAGATTACCATAGGCTTGGGAAAGGATCAAACCTCCACCACATGGCGTAAGCACCTAGGATAAACTATCAAAGAGGTCTTTTAAAGGGTTGTAATGTTAGGTATAGGGATATGAATTACACGGTTTTGTTGGATAAAAAAGTTTTTACTGGTGGCGAGTTAACAATCTTAGTTAATTACATGTACAATATGGCGTTGCTAAGCCAAGACTAGACTCGACTTAAGCTAATAAATAAGAAATAACAAAAACATAAAATGAACATAGAATAAAAAGGGATGGTAGTCCGTATGTTTTTTTTCTCTTTTTCCTTTTCTATTTTTTTTTTTTTTTTTTTTTTTTTTTTTTTTTTTTTTTGCATACACTCTTACCCTACCATCCAAAATAATACATCATAGGGGATGAAAATTCCCCTTACACTTGAATCTTTACATACTTTACAATTAAACTAATCTAATGACTCGAATTAAGAAAATCAAAACACTTGGAGTACTTTTAAGATTAACGTACATATGGGGGTAATAAATGATGTTCTTCCCCATTACTCCATAAAATAAGTACTTACTCATGAGTCCCAATCGTCCCAAAATAATATGTACAAGGATATGACTCGACTTAGCAACCATGTAATCAATTAGAAAGTTAACTTAGGGTTTAACAAATAACAATAATGCACTAAAGATGAGCGCATACACGGAAGGCTAAGGCGATTTGGGTGTACATTTAAGTGGGGTGTAACAAATTCTTCCTTTAAGTAAAATGCTTAAAGTTAGAAACGAAAAGATAGGCTCGGAGGGGTGTACTAGGGGTTTCGTGTACTAAAAATGAGTACAACGCTAAGGGTGTGGGGAAAATTAGTTGACTTAACTAGTCAAGTAATATGACTTAAATGGTCAAGTAATTATAATACGGGTTTAACACAAGGGTGATCCTAATGCCTCTTATCATGTAGTAAATCCTACTACACGAATGTAGTCTCACTAGCGGTCTCGGGATGCATCACTAACGCAAGTTCTAGAATCTAAATGCTACCGGTACACTCATAAGCACTAATAATGAATGTTTTTCCTATCAAATCTAAAGGCGAACCTCACATATTTGGGTGGAAAATTTTTCTGAATATACGGTTATGTGCTAGTCATACAATCTCCTATCCATGAGATGCTTGCTATGGCTAAAGTTTCACTCCTAAATGTTGTAAAAAATTTTAAATTTGGCGCTAAAATTACACTAACAAGTATTTCTCATAGTTTTATTACACATCTACCATTAAACAAAACAAACTCAAGCGAAAGTGCATATGTAAGGTATCATCTTTTTACCCTCCCCTTACACTTAAGATGAACATTGTCCCCAATGTTCAAGTAAAGAATGTAAAAGTGAAAAAGTAAAGAGAATGAAATCAAATACTCCCCTGATTCGCTCGGTATGGATTATAGGTGGCCAGGTTAAATCTTCCTCCAAGAAAATGAACAATCAAAGCTTCCCTTTCAGAATATAAATCATCTTCTTGTCGAACATAACCTGTAAATCCTGACAAAATAGACAAGACAACCTCGCGTAAAATCGGCGGCATCATATATAAGTTACTAAATCCTAGAAAACAAAGTAAGATATAATGCTTGTGGAATGAAGTTTGAAGATTTTCTGGAGATTATAAAACTTAATAATTCACAAAAACCATAAGACTCCGTTAGAAAAAACAAAACCGGTAAAATTTCCAGATTTTAACTCCTGACGCCGTCAAGAGTAAAACTCTGACGCCGTCAGAATGGACCTGCAGAAATTCTTATGTTAAGTTTCCGAAAAATTTCTGGAAAAACTTGGTCCTACTTCCTGGAAGATCCTGCAAAACTTCATTATGACTCAATACAAGCATTTGACTCTAACAAATACGAATATACATGCTCACTTAAAATTGTGGAGAATCATGATCGTGTGTTTCTTGAAAACATATTTGGGGTTTCCCCTTACACTTATCTTTTGCAAAAATACCTTTAGGTGGAGTTAAGACTAGGCCAAAACAACAAAGTAAAGTATTTCCACTATTTAGTTTAGAAACATGATCAACCAACAATAAAAATTAAGCATGCATACGGAAGCAAATAACAAACAAACAAATAAAATTACACAAATAAAAACACACAAATAAATAAAGCTTGGGTTGCCTCCCAAGAAGCGCTTGTTTTTGTTCGAGTCACGAGCCTGACTCTACCCTTATTTGATGGAAATAGGGGAGGTTTTCCCTACACTTAGGATTAAGTTCGGGTGATAGTAGCGATACACACCATCTCGGTGGAAGTATGCCATGTGAGGAAAGAGTGGTGGATGAATTATATGCTCAAAAGGGTGTGCTCCTATCATCATAACCTTACCTAATTCAATCGGGTTAATGAGTTGATTAAGATTTTCTCCTAGAAAGGGATCATTTTCTATCAACTTCAAGAGACTACTAGTTGGGGATCCATCTTGACCTAATAAACCCGGTTTAAACCCATAATGTTTCTTGTGATCAATCATAAATGGGTGATGTAAGCATGTAAGGTCATGTTCCACTCCTATATTGGCTTCCTCTCTACAAGGCTTAGAGTCCACTCCCTTTATCCTAAGACTACCCGGAGTATATGGTTTGATGGGTGGATCGGAACCTATCTCAATTCCTAAATTCACATCCAAGGATGGAAGATTAGGTAACGGTTTTGGTTGAGGCTCTGGTTCATCAAAACTAGGAACTTCCCTAGAACTGGGAGTAAGGTTCTCACTACAAGTATTCAAACCTATATCCTCAAGTGGTGTTTGGTTCAAGGGCTCTACCTCTATTGGGGTTCCTATAGTCTTTTCTACTTCTTCAGGGTAAGTCACGGGTGGTATGTGTGCCTCAAATGATGGTAGGACTTGTGGGGTACTTTGTGAGCTTGGATTATCTACCTCATCCTCCATTGTATCAAGATTACCTATGTGCTTGTTTTGTACTATGGCTTTAGGTGACATCCACACAGGTATCCCTGAGTAATCATCCCCAGACAAACTTCCTGTTTGCTCCTTCAAACTTGTTTTTGATTGATTTGTGATGTTGTTTGTTGGGTTGTCTATTCTATAATAATATTGGGCACAGTCTTCTATGGTATCCCATGCTTCTTCAGCACTTAATTCCCTAGGGCCCCCATTGGCAAAATCATTAATGCACATTTGGTCACATCGGCTGACACGATAGTAAAAGGTTTGGGTTAGGGATGCTAAAGAGAAACTATGATGAGGGAATTTTCGAAGTAAAATTTTAAAACGAGTCCATGCATCATATATGGGTTCATCTCGATATTGTTTGAAATTCGAGATGTCAATAGGGTAGAATGGCCTTTGTGGTTGGTGGTATGGTGGATTCGCGTACTCCATAATGGTGAACGGAAGAGTCAATGGAAATTACGAACAAACACACAAAGAAAAAGATAGACTAAAGAAATCCTAAAAAAAATAAAAATAAAATCTTACTAGAAAGGAATCTAGCAAGTAGACCTAATAAAAAGAGATTCTAACCTAGACAATAACTATTCCCCGGCAACGGCGCCAAAAACTTGATGTGTGGGAATCGCAACAGGCTTTACCTCTCGAGGGATCTCGAGAAGCTTACAACCCCCACCAGGCAGTGTACCTGATCGTTGTAGTATAGTATAGTGACAAGTACTGGGGGATTGATCGTTCAGCTTAGGAATAGTGTCGCTAGGATTAGAAAGCCTAATTACTAGTTCTAAAGGTGAGGGATGATTATTTTTGTGTTTTTATATTTTTTAGAAAGCAAGTAAAATCTCGGGTTTTGGAAGAGTGGGCGGAATTAGTTGCTATTCAACTAACCCAATACTAAGATGCAATCAAAATAAAATACAAAAAATAAAAATAAACTAATTATACTAAGGTTGTGAGCAGTAATTGGAGAAAATGTGTTTACTTAGATTTCACTACTCCCTAGATATCTTTTACACGTTAATTACTTGTTATAATTGTATGGATGACGGATTGTATTCCTTAATACCATTCATGGGGTGGCATACATAACTCCCCAATTCTATGAACTCTTATCTCCTCCTACACCATGCCCAGCACAACTATAGGGATTGTAAACAGTGGCTCATGCATTAAATACAACCAATAAAGACCTAGTACGCCTCGGTTCATGTTTCTTAAGACGTTCAAGCATGTTACCATTTGGAGATCTGCCAATTTTCTTAAGCCTAACATATAAATCATTCATCCAAGACAAGAATAAACAAGTAATCAACACATAATCAATATCTAGGTTTCATTAGATCTAAGCAAACACAAAAGAGATCTAGCCTAGCATAATGGAATTGAGACAAGAACAAGATATAGACAACCAACACATAGACATATTGATTGAATTAGAAGAACACTTATCTCAATTACAATGCAAGGTATCAAGGGTTTGGAACCCTTGAAAAACCTGTAAAAGTTGCACCAAAATCGTCTTTAGGGTTTCTCCCAAAACTCCTCTCTAAATGTGAAAAACTAGAAAACTATATATAGGAAAATAGGGATGACGGCGTCAAGAACAAAGGTGTGACGCCGTCATCTCGCCGCCAAATACTTCCTCGGACGGCCTTGATCTACTTCTGACGCCGTCAAGGCCTAGGCCGTCACACAAATTACTCTTGACGCCCTGTGTGTGACGCCGTCATCAACTACGGATTTTAATTCTTGGGGTTTTGACGCCGTCAGGCAAACTCTTGACGCCTTCATGAACTCTCGGATTTTATTATTGAGGTTTGACGCCGTCAGGGAATTACTCTTGACGCCGTCACCTACTGTTCCCAGCATGGAAAATTGAGACTTTGCCGTTTTCTTCACTTTTATGCTCCAAAAACGTCCAAAATGGCTTCTTTTCCAGAATTCACTCTCCAAGTACCTAAAATCACAAAAGGAACGATTTAGGGCAATATTTGATCAAATAAATTCGGATTCGGGCTTAAATGACCCCCTAAAAGTGGTTCATTTTTCGCCTTATCATATACCCTTACACTTGAGATTTGTTGTCCTCAAGCAAATGCGCTTTTATTCTAGTCAAAAGACAAGTTAGGGGTCATTTAACACTAATATAAAAGTAATTACAACAAATAATCGTTCCACTAAAGACCAATAGACAAGCTCGGAGGTCATACACTATCACCTACCATTCTGATGTGCTTAAAGGAGTTAGAGGGGATATAAGATGTGACCAATACTCGCATCCCGTTAGACTAGTCCAAGTTAGTAGAGGTACTTAAAGACTCTTGCATCTCGTAGGTTCACGCCGACCGATGAAATCTTGCATTTTACAGTATGTGAGAATAGGACAAGGTATAGGATAGGTTAGGCTATTTAACCCTTTGAGTCTAATGAATATAACCCCCAAACGAAACAATAGGATGCATGAATTAGAAAACTTGTCATGATAATAACAAGAGTAGTAATTAGGTTAACACTGTTTCTCCCTACTGATCTCCTTTCATTTATTTACTTGCTTTTCAGTATTTATTTTTATTAGTTTAAAAATTTTAATCATAAAACCCCTTTTAAACGTGACACTAAACTTAGATAAATTCCACACGCATAGCTCTTGGAACGACCTCGGCTTTACCATCTAGCTATACCTCACACGACCGGGTACACTGCCCGATAGTGCATTAGGTAGACCTTTGGTAAACGAGCAACTTATAAATATTAAAACCTGTATCATCCCCCCTTTCAAAAATTTTGCTTCTGGCTCCCATCAGGTTGCCCCCCAAGATGAGGATGGTTTTCTTCGTTCTTGGTTTCCATCCGCCACTTCTCCCCGGAGGAAGGACATGGTTGCTTTCATCATCTCATCAACAGATTTTGGGATGTTGTCATGCAGGTGTTTGATTAACTCTAGGTTATTTATCCCGTGCATGAATCCCAATATTTTTAGCACTTATGGTGTTCCCTTGAAATTTATGCATTCCTTCTTAAACCTCTCCATGAAGTCCTCCGTGGATTCACCTTCCCCTTGTTTTATTTTATGTAGTTCCACAGTGGGAGGTCGTCGAACCACACCCTGGCGGAGCCTGTCAGTGTAGCATTGAACATATGGCACCAGACCGGCATAGCCCAACGTTCCACCTTTTTCGCGGATTGGAAGATCTTTAGGTGGTCCTCCGGAGCTTCGCTTCCGTCATACGTTTTGACCTGAGCTGGCATGCGGGTCCTTTTTGGCATGTCGAAGTGGCGGATGTGGGGGGCGAACAAATCAGAGTCTTGGCATGACCAGGGCTGCGCCAGGTCGTCATCTTCAACATCGGATTTATGCCTCCTGGACCTCGACCTCCCCCTCCGGTGACGTCGGACTTCCATGTCATCCTTACCTCCAGGGGTGATCCACGGCTATGATGCCTCTCAAAATAACTAGAGCAGAAACCCTGGTAGTGGTTGTCTTCCCTTCCTTCGTCATCATGATGAAACGGGTGTTTAGTGTGAGTATGCGTACATATTTCCCTCTTTGCTTCCAAGTCTGTAGAACACTTCGTTTTCCAACCTTATGAACACATTTTTCGTTTCTTAATCCCTTCCCCTTGAGGATTTTGACCTGCGACCTCATGAGTCAGGAGTCACGGACGCGCTCCGAGGGTGCTTGGATTTGATTTTCTTCCTGAGGTCTTTCATTTGGCGAGGCGTCCTAGATTCAAATTGTTGTGATGCTTCTTCAAAGGCAAGGCAAGATTTCACTTCGTTGAGATTTGTTTCTTCCATTTTTGATGATATTTCTCAGCCATGATCGGCATTATCCGGTCATAGTTCCATTCACAGTATTCTTGGAGATCTGCGCTAGGTGTAGGTACGCCGTTGCTTCAAAATACCGTTTCTTTGTCTTTTGCGCCCGTGTTTCGCACGGCGGACGTGGGTGCGGGCGTGTCGGTGTTTGCTTGTTGGCTCATGGTGAGTATTTTTTGAGAACGCAGTTGTGCACCGGTCCCACGGATGGCGCCAACTTGTTAGTGCAAAAAGTGTGGCTGGGTTAAGATTAGGCTTGGTCTGCGCCGAGCCGATCTTGATGGATCGTCCGTTGTATAGTTTATGCACTAATCCAAGTAGAAGGTTGAATCCCTGCACAAGTAAAAGCACACCGTTAACCTTATCGCGGGGACGGACCCCAAGATTAAGCTCCGGCGTGAGAATAAGTACTCATGTTGTGAGAGAAATATTCGTGTATTGGGATGAGTGAGAAAGTCATACCTCGAAAGTGTGAATTGAGGTTTTCTTTTATAGGTAGCGCAAAATATTATGGTTCTCTGATATTTCGCATATTGCTATAGTGGCCGAGGTGGGACCGTTGTCGGGCAAGGACCCATAGCTTAATGGATTGTTGTGGGCGTGGATGGTTTTCCGGATCGGGGGCCGATCCGCGAGCGTACTTCGGAAGTGCCACTCGTATACATCCTTTGTTTGTCCAGATCGTGCCATGCTCGTGGCATGGGCTTTTGCCATGAACTTGTTTTACTGGCTTGTTGGGCCGGAGCCCAGTTTACTCGTTGGGCCGGAGCCCGTTTTACTTGTAGGGTCGGAGCCTAGTTTCTCTGTAGGGCCGGAGCCCAATTCATTCGAGATAGTCCAGGTCCAGTAAGCCTACTATTCGTACTATACGTCATCAATCAAATATCGGATATCATAAGAAACTTTCTCTGCTAGGCTCAGTCCTAACAGACATTTCACAACCACAAACAGAACATGTGATAAGCAGCAACACAAATCACATTTATGGAGATGCAGGTAACACATTATGCCCAGTCAACCTGCAACCACACTTAGGCAAGAGAGACAGATGTGGGGCATCATTAAGTAAGGTATATCCACCTATCATTCCAGTCAAGGGTTGTATATAAAAATAGGAATAGTGAGGAGTGAAAGATGAACCTATTTGGTCTTATCTATACACTACTAAGGGGTGACATTTTCACCAAGGGCCTTCCATGTGCTTTTTTTTCTAAGTTTCAAGACAGTTTGAGTGTTTGTTCTATTCTCGTTCCAACTACAGGGGGCTCTTAGTGGACTTATATTTGTATTTGTATTTGTTTAAACCAAAGCTAAAATATTAAGTTTAGTAATTAGTATAGATATTGGGTCATTATGTAATCTCAATTATGACTGAATAAATACTACGTTAACATATATAACAACAAACTTGTATCTCCGTATATAACCAATTATACGTACATAAATTTGCTAGGTTTAAAATAAAACCTATTTAATGGTAACAAGTACCGTAAGAACAACGAATTTACATGATACCAACACACATACTTTTGATTTCCTACACACATACTTTTGATTTCCTGTAAAAACATAAATATTGGCTTGTATATTGAAGAATTTCCTTCTTTCACATAATTCTATTATCTTAAAACTTTATAAGTAGAGCTTTTGGATATTATATGAAAGGATACAACCTTTTTGACAAAGATGTTTTGGAGGTTACCACAAAAGTTTTGGCTTTTTGTTATAATCTTAAATCTATTTCTTTAGACATCATGTAAAGAAAGATTAGGTTTTTGATTGATTGCTTCATTTTGTTTTTGTTTTTTTGTACTATCTTATGGAGTAAGCAATGTTGTGACTAGTGTAAGTGCAATCTCCATTTATTTTTAGCATTTTAGTATGATCCAAGTCATTCTTGATAATGGCAAATTGTAGTTGTAAGGATGATGGTGAGTATGATGTAATGCAACAATGGTGGATGGGAATATTTTCTTTTTTGGTCATGAATTGAAAATAGACATATGTATAACATGTGTCAATTTTTGTTCATATGTTTTACTATAATGCTTTCACTTTGTAATGGGTTGCTCATTTATTTTTCCTTTTTAGAGCATTTGGTTTTGTTTCCATTAGCTTGGAACTAGAATTGAAATGGGTTCGCAAAAAGACTTTTATACCCTTAATTATCGACTTCGTTTTCGACTTTCTTTGCACCACATGATATGATGACCTAACTCTAGATACATTTCTCGTACAACCCCTTTGGAATCAAACAAATTAAAAGGACTTTGATTTATTTGTATACATATGAAGAATATGTGGTCGAGTTTAAAATCGATTAAACTTGGGCTACTCGCAGAAGGAGCACTCGATCGACAAGGACGGTCGATTTGGTGTCGATCTCCGTGTTGTGAGTAATCGATTGCCAGGCGATTTTATTGGAAGTTGGTCATGTAGCCGATCGATAAGTTTGCTTGCTATATATATTTTTTTCTTTCTTTGTGACCGTTGCATGTAAAAAAAAAAAAAAAAAAAAAAAAAAAAAAAAAAACCTTTTAAATTTCATAAACACTATAAATTAGGGCTGAGCAAACGGACCGGCCGGACCGGACCGACCGACAAAACCGACCGGACCGAGACCGACCGGACCGGACCGACCACATTCGGTCCGGTCCTCGGTCTAAGCTTTTTGCCAAATTCGGTCTCGGTCCTGTCGGTCCGGTCCGGTCCGGTCCGGACCGACCAAAAACCCGAAAAAACTTGCCTAATTGGACCGGACCGACCGAAGACCGACCGGACCGAGACCGGACCGAGACCGGACCGACCATATTCGGTCCGGTCTCGGTCTATGGTTTTCCGGTTCTCGGTCTTCGGTCCGGTCCGGTCTTGGCCGGTCCGGTCCGGTTTCCGACCGATGATCACCCCTACTATAAATAAACACACTCATTTCACTACTTTTACAAATTCTCTAAAATAACCAGTGTTGCAAAAATCGGCCGAATCGGCCGATTAATTGCTAATCGGCCATGAACCTTGGAGAGATTTACAAGGTAATCGGCTGATTAATCGGCCTAGTCAAGAAAATCGGCCGATTAATCGGTTAAAAATCGCTAATCGGCCATGGACCGCCTCAGTACCGATTTACGATTTTTGCAACATTGAAAATAACATACTCATTTCACTTTTTATTTCACACTTTCAAACCATGAATTCTTACGAGCTATTTATTGCCGATTCGTCTTCGGATGATGAAAATGAAGTTAGTATGATGTTTGCGGAAGAGTGTTGGGAGGCTTTTCAAGCGTCACAACCTAAAGTCTCACGAAACCAAATTAGTAGGGATTGTTTGGGTGCTCATAACCGTTTAGTGATTGCTTACTTCTGCGAACACCCAATATACGGCGATGACGCATTCCATGATCGTTTTTGAATAAGCCGAAGACTATTCAAACGAATTGTTCGAGAGATAACCGATCATTCACCTTATTTTCAACAAACTCCTAGTTGTGCGGGCGTACTTGGTATTTCTCCATTGATATAGTGTACTTCGTCAATTCATCAATTGGTATTTTATTGTAATGTTTTATTTTATTTGAATTATTATGTAACGTTTTAATTATTAATGAAATTTGAGTTTGTGTTAAAAATGTTTAAAAAAAATTGATGTTGGTCGCCCTTACTGGGCACCCAATCGCCTGAAGATTGTTGGAGAGAAAAAGCTGACGTGACAGTAAAAAAGAGGGAGATTGTCTCTCCTTATTGTGTCTAGCCTAACAAACCAATCATTTGTTTCCAAAGAATATATTTGAACAATTGTTGTGTTTATTTTAGACCAAATCGTACAAAAATATTTTATACTTTATGTCAATTTAAATTTACATTATTTAATATTTTTTTCTTAATTTAAGGTATTGAAAGATGTTATCAGTCGTGAATCTAAATAAAATGATTAATTAATGTGATGTATAATTTTTGTTTGAGCATTTGAAGTACTAATAAATGGAATTTTACAAGAAGAAGCAAATGTAAAACAGGAATTAAACATTTCTCACGTACTCATCATGCATATATAGTTGTCAACAACATTTTTAAAAAGTTAAATATATATAAACTTTTATATACTAGTATCTTTTTTTAAATTAGATACTCATGTAGTTTATGTGAGTACTAAGTTTTGTAATTTGTCATATTAAGCAAAATTTGTAAATCAAAACCTCACAAAAGATGTGTGCATGAGTTAGTTGTCACGTAAAAAATTCGTGAGCTGTTCTTTTAAGTCGACTAAAATAAACATATTTTGCAAGGCCCAAATATGGTGAGAAATATATGGACCATGTATTCGAAATTTATGGGCCCTATCGAGGTCATGCTTGTAGACATGTAGTCCAAAAACCATAACTAGGACAAATAGAAGAGCTCCACATTTCTTTTGTTTTCTCACAATGTTCCTTTAGAGTTTAGATCGTACATATGGTATAGTTAGCGCAATGGGTTGGGGCTAGAGCTGGGGTTGAGGTTGGGGCCGGGGCTGGTGTTTGTATTATAAGCCGAAAATTGAAACTTATATTTTTATAACGTTGTTTAGCGAATTAGTTGTAGCTGAAGCTTAAAATCACATAAAAATTCATCAAATTAAATTCACATATATTTACAGCTTTTACGTAAAAATTCATTATATTTTAAAGGTATTTAAGTAATTTAACTAGTCATAAGCCTATATAAGCCCTATTTTATAGGCTTGGGCTTATGGAGGCTTACGGCTTATTTTATAAGCCATAAGCTTGTGTGACAAACGAGACTTATTTTATTAGCCAGCTTATTTTAAAAGCCCAAGCCCCAATAAGCCCCTCATAAGCGCTCGCCAAACATAGCCATAGGCTATGAATTGACGATCTCTGGTAACAGGGTCCTCGATCCGTTGGCCTCATGAAGAAGTTCTCAGCAAATTCCATGATAAACAACATCTTTTTAACCAAGGACGGAAACTTTAAATAATAAACGAGCGCTTACAACTTCACAAAGTAATGATAGATCTCGACAATTTATAAGCAATGCTAGAAGAAAATAAATGTTAACAAAGCTTCTATATGGATATAAACATGATAAACGTATAATTACTTGATCAAGTTTTTTTATTTTGTTTTGGAATAAGAGTCATGAGGTTTTTCGAGCATGATTGTTAATTTGTTACTTTATTACCAGAAAATTAGTGGGCTTTAAACGATCACTTGGGCCAAGCTTTCTATGAAGTGAGCCCATCTAGAAAAATTCAAATTATTAATAATTTTTCACTTTCTATTCGCAAAATTTTCAAAAATCTCAGTAACTATACTCTCCATTAATTAAATATTATCTCTTCCAACTAAAATTTCTTCTCACTGGTTGAAACACAAAATCCAAACTTATGTTGAGATATTCTAAAATAGTACTATGAAAACTTATTATGAGACGGAGAGATTATGTAGTAACAACTAAAATTTTAAGATTTTTGAATTTTGAGTATAAATATTTATACTCAAAAATTATAGTATCAAAATGATAATTGGCCAGTCAAGATGTGTGATTTATATGATAATAATTGCAAAATGTTAAGAATGATTGAAGTCATAAGATGGAAAGTCATATTCTTAGTCATAGTCTTAGGTGCTACAAAAAGAGTTAATCTTAGGGTTGAAAAACTAGTTTCCTTGTACCTTCTAGGCAAATAAAAGACTCACAAAGTGTTTGATTATTCAATATGTTTGTTCTCACTTCTTTTCCCAAACAAACAAACAAATCTAATGTATAATTCAATATGAAAAATATGATTACAAGACCTTAAAATGTATCTAATTTTTTGTCTATACTTCATATCAATAGCAGTTAGTTTGTGAAAAAATAGTTCATTTAGTATTATTTTTTTATTATTATTATTAACCAACCGAATGCTATCATGTCATTTGGACATAGAATTAGTTATACTCTTTGGCTTCTTAATCATTTTTATTTGAGGGGAAAATCATGACTGCTTTTTCAAACAGACCATTGCCTGCTTTTCTTTGTAAAAAATAAAAAGAAAGAAACGTGTATATGTGATATAATAAAAGGGTTTAATTGTAAAAAAATTTCTTCTTTAACAAAGGAAAAGTAGTCAATCGTCTGCATGAAAAAGCAGGCATGATTTCCTCTTATCTGAAAATCAACTTATATCATAATGTATTTAAATCCACATTCAAATATGTAACATATACACATCAAATCTCCAATTAATTGGTGATATTGAGCAAAGGTTAAGTTGGAAAAAAGTTTGGTGCAAAGACAATTCATATTTCTTAAAGTCAACATTATTCGTTTTCATTGTCACAAAAATTCAAAAATGGACAGTGAAATGATTTTCAGTATCACATCAAATTTCATTCATTACCTGAAGTAGGTCCTAACTCCTAAGGGTGGGGGAGTGCTCCACTCAATCTCATTCCCTTCACTCACTCACAACCAATCCCATTCCACCACATCATCTCTCACTTTTTCCTTCACTCACTTCATTTTCGGGGGCGGCACCTTCACTCACCCTTCACTCACTTTTTCCTTCCCCAACGTCTCTTTTTCCTCACTTTTTCCTTCCCCGCATGCGTGAACATTCCCCGATTTTCACCTCCCCGTGCGGGGTTCCCCGCGAGGCGGCGGTGTTCCCGTGCGGGAGTTCACCTTCCCCGCTCCTTCCCCGCATGCACTCCCTCTCCCCTAAGGATCATGAATAGCAACAAAATCATGGAACCTTGTTCATACATAGTTTTGTGTAAGATGTCTTATTTAGTTACCAGTATTTCATTATCTATAGTACATATAAAGTTTTTTATTTTTTTTTATTATATTTTTTTCCTTTCTTCCTTCTAAACTTAAAAACTTAATAGTGTGGAATGTTAATCCCTATAATACTTTTTCAAACTTAAATTCCTACATAAAAATTCAAACAATGTTTCCTTAATAAACTAGTTGCACTAAAATTTCCAAAAAAAAAAAAAAAATGCATGACAACTTTTGACAAAAATTTTCATGTAGTTTCTAAAAAAAAATTGGACTTTTTTATTTAATGTAATCCTGACAATAATTATTTTTAAAACTTCATCTACATACCTCTATTTTATAAGACACTATATTACAACTCCTTTTTATTACTACATCCGTTCCAAAATTATTGTCCCCTATTGACTTTTTCGGTCTTTACCTTTCAACTTTGACCTTAAGTATTTTTGTTTATATTACATAATACTTGATACAAAATATATGAACGAATTGAGTTTTAAATGTATTTTCATTTGGTATAATTTTTATCAAAAATTGTATAACACAATCAAAAATATTTATAGTCAAAGTTGAGAAAGAAAGACTGAAAAAGTCAATAGTGGACAATAATTTTGGGACGGATGGAGTATTATGTTAATTTATAGCTGATGAATGAATAACCACACAACTATAAAAAGCTTGATAGTACTCCCTCCGTCCCATAATTATTGTTCACATTTGACTTTTTTAGTCTTTAGCTTTCAACTTTGACCGTAAATATTTTTCTTTGTGATATATATTACTTGATGCAAAATATATAAACGGATTGAGTTTTAAATGTATTTTCATTGGTATAATTTTTATCAAGTATTATATAACACAAATAAAAATATTTAAGGTCAAAGTTGCAAAATAAAGACTTCAAAAGTCAACAGTGGACAATAATTATGAAACGGAGGTAGTATAAAATATCGTTGCTATATACGGGTATTCGCCTAATTTATATAAAAAAGAATCATACATCTTGTTATTTATAGTTTATCATATGATACCAAAATAAGATGACATTAGAAAAACATCTTGTTGGCATATAAAAAACATTTACTTATCATGTTTACAAAAGTCTAAACTTATACACTTCAGAAGCAACCTACTATGCTCATGTTTCTTGCCTTCTTGGACCCCCATTTTAACGTGTGGAAAAAAAGGTCTGAATGGTTTGAACTTTGACCACACTTGTTATACTCTAAAAAAAAATATTTTAGGTTAATATCATACAGTTTTTCTAGAATAACTTTGAAAATAACATATTTGCTTTTTCATTTTATTCCTACTAGTAGTATACAAGAAATGAATATAAAACAATATAAGTAGTAGATATGTTCATCAACCATATTGGATAAATTAGCATATCCTCATATGTGGCCATAAGTGGATTGAAATTAGACAATCATCACATATGCACATTGCACCCTTTATGCCTCCAATTTAAATTTTGTTTGATTTATTAAAGAGAAAGAAAACAATGATAAAAAGAAAAAGAAAAAAAGTGGAATCTAATCCACCAATAGATGTCTTCTTTTTATGAGTCAAGATATCTAGTTATCTTCCTCTCTTCAAAAATATTTTCATAGTGAGATCCCCATTTTAATATAAAGCACTCTAGTTAGTCTTTAATAAAATAAAAGAAACCCCTTTAAATATCAATATATTGGTTTTAATACAGTTAATAATAATATGATGGGTATGTTTGCTAAGGTAGCAGTAAGCAGTAGCAGAATGCAGTAACATGAAGCAGTAGTTGTTTGACGCTAGTTGTTCGTATGCTACTAGAAGTAGCATTTTTGATGGAGTGTTTAGAAAAGGTAGAAAAGCTAGTTGCTTGTTTCAAACAAGCATTTTCTGTAAAATGATAACCGTTAGTTGTTAATTGCTTCAACACGTTTCTAAATGAACGCTACCAAATATAACCGATACGTCCATGAAGGACTAATATAACGTTTTGCTCACTTATAACTTGTTTAATTTGACTCTATTTTGTTTGTATGCTTAAGGATGCGATTGTGAAAGAACATTTGACTACCTACCAGTTACAAGCTGTTATGTGACTAAAATGAATTACCGAAACATTGATATTGAGCAACGCTTTTCATTACCGTAGATTTTACATTAAAAAATTAGCTACCTATGTAACTCGTTACGAGTTCTATTGTATCAACTCTCAACTACCATGACACCATCTTCGTTAACATTCATGTTAAGGTCTAAGCCTTCTAAAACGGCCGGTCTACACACCATTTTATGACGCAACTTCCAATCATGTGCTTGACACGCGCGTGAACAATAGTTTACGTCTCCACAAACTGAACACCGTCTAAACTCATGTTGTCTTGTCTCAGGGCGGCCACAACCATCGTGTGAGCATAACCGGATCCCTGGACCTGGTTTTCTCTCCTTAAACCATTCAGAAAGAAATTTGTTCGCTGGATGAGGTTCTTGAGTGGGAACATTACATCCAAAATCACTTATTAGCGGACATACTGGACCCACTAAGTAAGGCTGTGGGTCCCATGTCACACATCGTTCTTGAATAGATGCCAACTCACGCACATTTGCTTGGATTAACATACGCCGGCCTTCATAAATATTCTTATTTACGCCGTAACCATCCTGTACACAATGTCCAAGTTCCCGAAGCGCGTCTATGTGGCCAATAAAGGCTGCGCGTGCACATAGGGCGACTCCGGCTCGTAAATCCTTGTCATTCTTCACTCCGCCGCTACCGTTGAATTGAATTACGGCGAGGGAGTATAACGCCGGAGCGTGAGAACGAATCGCAGCCTTGGCCATGAATGACGCGCCACTTCCTAGGTTTCCCAAACAGTAAAAATGAATCTGTAACAACAACAAATATCCAAAAACTTTAGTTAGCGTACTATAAAAGGCATATCAACTTTTTCCTATTTTAAATCCTTAGTTATCTAAATTATTTTACCTCTTTACGTAGTTACGTTAACCTAATCCAGAAAAATATACATAAATGGCAAAAATTCGTTTTTCTTGAAACAATTATTTTGTTACCTAATTTACTGAGTTAATAATGGTAAAAAAAACAATAGACACTATTTTAACTTTTATTGAGACCCCTTAACATCTTTAAGACTTTAACGTAGCAACCAAGGAAAATTATACAAGAAACAAAGAAAAGCTATCAAATTATCACAAAATTTAAAAGTTTCGTTGGTGGTATTTTTTAAATCTTTTTTAATCATGGTTTCCGACCTTTTGACCGACTAATTCACGAGATTTAAATCTACCGCCAGACAGTTTCAAACCAGGTAAACCTCTTTTTTTACAAAAGGTTGGCGTGTCCACGTCAATGACATGTATTTAGCTAACCGGATTTAGTATAAACGAAAACGAACACATAACTATTTAGTACCATGTAATAATATAGTTTCAATTATGAATATAAACTCACCATGCCTAATGTGTAAGAAGCTTCAACATTGCCAGAATCCGAACACCTTTTAAGAAATTTATGAGACGATTCAGACCAGTTTTTCGCCTTTATCGCGAAGCAATTCGATGATGCTTTCGATAAGACAACTGAATTAGTACATAATCCATTTAATCTCTTACATCTGTGCAACAAAAAAACACACACATTAGATCAAAACATACTAAGAAACATCAACATAGTATCGAAAAAGCTATAGATTATCCATACGTTAATAATAAGCTCATTAGATCAGCTGGACAAGAAGCTGTTGAGGCTAGCTTAGCAAGGATTGACAAAACTAAATCATCTGGTAGCGTGTCGAATAAATCGTGTTGTAACGTCTTTAGCTTTTGACGTTTTAAGTGATACTCGAGAACACAATGATAAGATGTTCCTCGTCTTGTTTTCATTTTCTTTAGATTGTGTATTTTAGGAAGACAAAGATGTAGGTGTTTATGTGTGATGAATGTGTGGTATTTATATGTGTGTAGGTCATGGTTTTCATTTTTCATACTTGCCTAATTTATTTCTTTCTATTTATTACCTTTTACGTATTTTGGTAAAGATATTCAAAATTATGATTCTTGTTTCTAAAAGTAATGGTAAGTAATTGACTAGAGATTTGTTTGACAAAAATAGGTAAATTTTGTAGACCAAGGTGAAGATTGAACTAGCTGGACGTTGCCGCTTATTTTTACAAGCTGCGTGAAGTAGCTTTTGATTTTAGTTGTTTTTTTTTTTTTTTTTTTTTTTTTTTTTTTTTTTTTTTTCAAAACTTATAATTCATTGACTTTTTAATTAAGGAAATTGAATATTCATATGTTTTTATAAATTTACGTGCTAAACACGTCAAATATATTTTGATTCATACAAAAGGGTGTAAAAGGGCGTGTAATAGATGCTGTCACACAAGGCCTCCACTTAAAATAGAGCTATATTTTTATTAATTTTGCATGTATGATATTAAACATATATAAATCATATAATTCAAGTTTGTATATAATTTTGGCTTTAGTTTAAAAATGTAATAAGACCTCTTTGTTGTTATTACCTAGTGCCACTTATATTAAACATTAACAAGTGTATTAACTCATAATTTTGTTATTAGTAAAATAGGTTAAAAAGAAAGAAAAAAAAATGTTATTTTTAGGACATGATTTAAACATTCTAGAAGGTTCTTATTGTCTAATATAATCTTCAAAAACGCGGTAAAAATATTGTTTCAAACATTAAAAAAAAGACATGACCACGATCATTAAAGTATTTAATTATGCCATATATATATCAAGGATTCCATATAGAGTTATAGACTAACTAAAAAGTCGGCACTTATTTCATCAATTGATTATGTATGACATATTTTTAAGTCAGAGTAGACGTACAAGTTTGTTAACTATGGTAAATTTCTTTAAAAAGTGTCACATGCTTATTTTAATGGAGAAAGACCTTTTATAAATAGTAATATTTAAAAATTCAGCTTGATTATTATAAAAATATAATAGTTTTAAATATAATAATCAAAATATTTAATGTTTTAAATTAATTAACTGATCAATAAATACAATTAATGCAGATATTAAAACACAGCTTACATAAAAAAAAATACAAATTATCAAGCATATTATACAAGTAACTTAAACACAATTCAAGCCCGAACGGGCAATGGGTCAAATCGGCTCTAGCCCGAACTAGCACGGCTAAATGAAATTCTTGATATCAGTACATTTATTATCAAAATGAAATAAAATAAACTAAAATATAAGATTCACTGGAAAATTTTATTTCAGAATATCCGCTACCGTAACACGCGTGTACCCTGCTAATTTCTCTTAATTAGTATGGAGTATTAGTTAAGGCATGAAAAATTAGTTACTTAAAATATTAGTCAATAGTCACCTTATTGTCTTTGACCGGAATTGGTCAATTGCTCAAATTTAAAACTTTTAGAAATTGCTTACGCTAAATAAAATATCTTTTAAGGATTTGAAGCATGTTCTTAATTCAATAAATACTCCCCAAATTGTTTATCGATCAATCGATCATGTTTCTAAAGCATGTAGTTGTTTACTAGGGATGAGCATGGTATTAATCCTTACCGAACCTGTACCTTTTGGTTGGTAAAAGGAATTCTTTTGGCGAAAATGTCCCGGACTAGATAGGTAAGCAAGAATTAGATCGGTTAAACCGGTGCTAAACATGACTATACCATTATGTTTAGCGTATTTTAGTCGTTTTTTCTTGGCTCTTAATTTAGTGTAATTTAGTTGAGTCAGTTTGTTTATTTGTCCTGTTTGGACATCTAGATTAGTTAAGTTGGACAGTTGATTAGTTAAGTTTAACTTTAACTAATCAATTGTCTTGTTAGCATGACTCGTTTTTTATTCTCATTTTCTCACCTTAGGTGGTGTTAGTATACACGACCACGAGTTTTAAGTCAATTGCCAGATGATTTTTATCCGGTCTTTCTAACTTTTTACTTCTTCGTCTAAAAATAAATGTTCACTTTTTCAATGCACACAATCTATGCTACATATAAGCAAAAATAATCAATGTGAAAAAGTGAAAAAATAAATATACAAAATATTAAAAAATTTATATTAGGTAAGAAAAAACTTAAACATCACAATAAATAAAATTTTGAAACTAAAAAACAAAATGTTGAAACATATGTATCAAAAGAAAACTATTAATACACATCGAAAATCTGGTTGACACGATAGGCTTCAAACCTGGCGGGTTGACTCGGTTTAATTTGACCCGTTCTTTCGACCCCAACCCATCAGGTTGACCCTTTTTAAATTGACCCGTTTTTTGACCGGAACGGTTCAACCGATCGAACCTGCTTTCAAAACATTCTGTTTAATCCTCAAATTCTCAAATTTTTATTATTATTCGTTTATAACCCATAAACTATTTTTCATAACTAAAATTATCTGTCGTTATAAAATTTCGTTGCTACTCACGAATACTCGTCTCGTCTTATAAATATTATAAAGACTAACTAACTATATTTTTCACGAATCAAATATTATATCTTAGCATTAAAATCTCATCATTGGTTTACATATAAAATGAACACACCCATTACACTTTTTATGATTTATGAGTTTATTATTCAACTAATTATATTTCAAAGATATATATACGAGTATACGGAATCGGTACCGTATAATCAAGTGTATACGGTGGGCCCACGTATTGTTACATGGTTAGGAAACAGATTGATCTAGTGCTCTATGAGTGGTGCAAGGCATCTTTGAAGATATGACACGTAGATAAGATTCATGCTGAGTCAGCAATAGTATGCCACGTGGTCAAGATAGGGTTTAGATTTTGAAGCAGTAGAGTGTGGTACAGGAAAAGCATGCGTACATACATACCGTACGTATATTGTAAGTCAACTTTTTTTATATATAAATTTCTTAGAGCATGCTCAAGCCTAACGTGGAGCCCCACGTTAAGGCACGTTAACGTGCGTTAAGCCACGTTAACCGTTGCACCCTCCAGCGTTAAACCCACGTTAGCTGCATAACGCAGCGTTAAGGGACGAACTTTGTATAAAAAAAAAAAAAAAAATCATTAAACCCCCTCCCCACTTTGTAAACAACGGCTAGTTTTTAAAAAAATTATAAAACACCCCCCTAACGTAAACTTACACAAAAAAACGGCTAGTTAGCCTAAAAAAAAAAAAAAAAAAAAACATTTTTCAAAACCTTTTTCAACCAATATAAATACCCATTTACCCTACTTCTTTTTCCCACACTTTCACTACTCACTATCTTCTATTTACAACTTCTAATCTCCAAAAAAAAAAAAAAAAAAAAAAAAAAAAAAAAAAAAAAAAAAAAATCTCAAGGCAACAACAACAATCCTAACTTGTTTACGAACCTCCTCGGTGGGTGGGGGAACCTATATGCGGGTTCATCATCAAATCCAAATCCGAATCCGAATTCGGACAATCCAAACATATTCGGTATGTCGGTCCAAGAAGTTTACCAACAACATGAAGCTTTACGATTTTGGCAACAATCCCAACAACAAAACACCTTAAACACCAATTTTGAAAATCTCCAATTCACTCAACCATCCCAACAATCCCAAACGGAAACTAACGAAGTTCCCGAAACACCTACGTCGCCTCAAAAAAAACAAAAACTCTTGTTAAACGAAAGTCCAAAAAATCGATAGAACCAGTCGATGATGATGAGGAGGTCGAACCAGTCGTATCACGTTGGCAAGCAAATGAAGAAAAATTACTTGCAACGTGTTGGGTTGCTGCAAGTGAGGATGAGCTAGTCGGTCGGTCTCAATCCAAAGATACATTTTGGCAGCGGGTTATAAATGAGTTCAATAAGCATAGTTATCATAGACGCGGGAAAGGTATGATACGATCGAAGTGGAGAACGTTGAACCGCGATTGCACAAAGTTCAACGCGATTTACAAACGTGCTGACCGCGATAAAAAAAGTGGGGAAAATGACATGGATATACTCCAACGGGCCAAGGAAATGTATCGAAACGAGAATAGAAACGCGCCGTTTCATAATGAGGAGGCTTGGGGTGTTTTGCGTGGTCATAAGAAATGAGACGCACCGGACACGGTTGATTTAACCGGTGATGTCCCGAGCCAAGCAAACGAGACGTTGTTTGGTAATGATGCACAACCACGCCCGATGGGGAAAAAGAAGGCTACGAAGAAACAGAAGTCCGAGACAACGACAAGCACCGGGGGAGCGAGTACCGGTGGCTCTGTTTCGTCGGCCCAATTCGGGGAAGCTTTGCGCGAGGAATATCGGGCTAAACGTGAAGATGCGGCATTGGCTTACAAAGCAACCGCTGAAAACCAATACGCAGCAATAGGCTCGAGGGACTTTGAGTTTTTGTTGCTCGACACAACCGGCAAAGATCCTTATTACGTGACGCTAGTGAATATGGAAAATGATCGTATCATTGAAAAATACGGGTTGCCAAAGCGTACGGAATAAATAAATGTGTTGTCGTTTCATTTTATTTTTTTATGTCTTTTTATTTATTTTTTGTATTGTATTAATGTATTGCGTTTTTTT
>JARVZY010004203.1:12500-20000 GCA_030686995.1 Artemisia argyi
TTTCAGGATCAGTCGTGGTCTTCCAAACTTTACCGATGGTATGGACGAATCCCTCGCTTCATCTAAATGTGTAAAAGATCCTAGCCGCACTTAAAAGCCGAGTACTCTACCGTTGAGTTAGCAACCCAAATAGAAAAAGGGGTATGTAGATACAATCAGAATAAAAAAAAATTATTAAATCAAAGCATTAATCTACGAAATAAAAAATAGAAAAAAATTTCTAATCTATTTGGAACATAAAAATGACTAAATTAGATGAAAAAAAATTCCCGATCAAAATAAATAAAGAAATGTAAAAAATGCTAGACCATCCCCTATTTCTATGTTATACACTTTTTCAATCAAAAATCCGGGTATCAAATCCAACGAACCCATCATTTGAATCAACAGGTAAAAAAGAAAACCTATGGGACGGAAATAAATAGAACTGCTTATCACGATGAATTATATTTGTTCGATACAATGTTGTCAATATAAACGTTAAGAAAGGAATACGATGGAAAAAAAAAACAAGAACTTAAATTGAAAGAATAGTAAAAAAGGGACTTGTGTTGGATTGGCACTGCATATACATATATACTAAAAATTTTAGTTTAGATGGAGAATAAACAAAGAAGAAGTAGAAAAAGTATTTATGCAATCAAGAGTGTATTGAATCCATATAGAATAAAGAACTTCGATTCCTTGTTTCTTACTTGATATTAGAGGTCGAATGAAAACCATCCAATTGCAGGTAATGCCAAAATAGTTCTATTTTGTGAGGATGAATCAAATAAGGGTTTCCTTAGAAAAGGATTCTATCAAAAAAGATTCTATCAAAAAGGATTCTATAAAAACAATGATAACTAGATACGAATAGAAGAAGAAAAGAAGGAAATAAAAAAACATAGTATAGAAAAGATATCCAAAATGATATAGAAATCATTATCCTACCCTTATTTTTTATTTCCTTAATTTAATTGAATTTCATTTGATTAGGGCAAAACCTCTGCCTTTTTTAAAATATCCTGAACAGTTCCTGTAGGTTGAGCACCTTTTTCAAGGAAATAGAGAATAGCGGGAACGTTTAAATAAGTTTGATTCTTGATCGGATCATAAAAACCCACTTTCTGAAGATCTCTTCCTTCTCTTCGGGATCGAACATCAATTGCAACGATTCGATAGACGGCTCATCGGGATAGATGTAGATGAAAAAGAACCCCCCCCCCCTAGAACCGTATAGGAAGTTTTCTCCTCGTACGGCTCGAGAAAAAATGATGTTTTGTCTATGGATAAAATTAGAATTAGAATAAATAGAAAATCTGTAAAATGAATTATTCTATAATATAATTTCAAATTTCAATTTAACTCATAGTCATTTTTATTTAGCTGCGTTGCTGAAAAAAAATCATTTGTACTCATAACTCAAGTTCAATAATATAATAATAATAATTCTCAAATATATTAAAGATTTTTAAGATATTTTTTTATTGAGTGGTCTTTAACCCACCGTTTTTGTCTCGTTTAAAATTTATTTGGATTCTTTATTCGGATCCGTGAGACAATTGAAGTGGTGTTTCCTTGTTCTGGGATCCTTTATTTTTGTTTTAAATCATTGGGTTTAGACATTACTTCGGTGCTTCTTAATCCTTTCAAAATGGTAGCAACATACCCCTTTTGGGATTTCTTTCTATCAAAGAATCATACCGAGGTTGATTCATGCGCGATACACTGTCGATCGAAAAAGTTTTAGCCGTTCCAACAATTTTGAAAATTTGTTGGAATGGAATCCTTTCGATTTCTATATCGAAGATATACTTACGAAGTTGTTCCAATTTATTAATTGGCATTAACCCTAGATCGTTGCCCCTGAGAAATTAATAAATACTTTCTACTCGAGCTCCATCATGAACTATTTACATTAGAACCCAATAAAAAAAGAAGGGTTCTAGTAGAATAGAACAAACGACGTCGAGCCAAGAGCACCTTCATTCCTATATAAAATGGTGGATGTAACAATAAGAATCCACACCGGATCATGTCCTTCAAGTCGCACGTTGCTTTCTACCACATCGTTTTAAACGAAGTTTTACCATAACATTCCTCTAATTTGGAACCAGTATGGAATTGATTCAATTATGGAATCATGAATAGTCATTGGTTCAGTCGGTACAGAGACATAGTTATTTATATTTAATAGAGAATATCTACACAGATAATAAAGATTTTTCTGAATAAATTTTAGCAAAATGCCGTCTTTTTTTGTCTGAATATAACATTTTTCTATAAATCTCTATCTCAAAAAAATATCTAACAGAAATATTAAGAAATCCAAATATAGAAATAACATAACTAACAGAAATCGCACAAATAAAATAAATAAATAAATTCTATTTGACTCTGCCTCTTCAAGTGACTCAATAAGATAGACTGACCATTTTCAACTTCCCAACCTAGAAGGAATCATTACAAATCTTGATAGTTGAAAAAGTTTTCTACTTCTACATCATTCTTTGAGTCAAGTTTTACTCCTTTTTATTATCATAAAAAAGCAAGATCTCTCTTTCTTTTCAAATGGAATTGTCAATGATGCAAAGCAAATAAGCTAAATAGATCGAACAATAAAAAGAAATATCATTGTTAAATATTTAAATTTTCATATTTTAGGGATGCAATTTAGTTTTCACAAAAATGGAAACACTATTGTCACTGAAATAGGATAACCATACATACCTATAGGCTAAGCACTTCCTCGTTTTATATGTATTTTCATATTTTTTTAACCTGAGGTTAAGTAATCTTTTTCCAACTGTGATCTATGCCCCATTTTCTATGGGTCACAAAAGGGTTCAGTTACTTTTGCATGTCATTTGAACTCGATTTAGTTTGGTTTGTGAAAAAGTCAGATATGATTCCGCGAAGAATAAAAAAAGTCTATCCAAACCTTGAAACAGAACCTTGTTGAACAAAAAAGAAGTATTAGAATACAATGGATATGCTCTGGGACGGAAGGATTCGAACCTCCGAATAGCGGGACCAAAACCCGTTGCCTTACCGCTTGGCTACGCCCCATTTCTATTTTTATTGGATACTTATACTATTAAAGAATAATATTGGTATTAAGTGTTCGTCAATTCCAGTCCAACTATAGAAAATCTTTATTCTTTATAGAATCTATTATAGATTCGTGCTAGGATTTTGGCATGTGTATCTCTAGAATTAATTCAATGGAATTTATTGATCATTACATATAATTCAATTAAGATATTGTATGAAAGTATGATTTCTTCTATTCTCCTTTGAGAATCGGAGGATTTTTGATTGAGCGGAAAAAGAAGGATTTTTTGTCTACCTTACTTTACTTCATTTTTCCTTATATCAATAACTCAATCAAAATGCAATTATCTCGACGAAAAAAATGTCTGTTATGCTTAATATCTTTAGTTTGATCTGTCTTAATTCTGCCCTTTATCCGAGTAGTCTTTTCTTGGCCAAATTGCCCGAAGCCTATGCTTTTTTGAATCCAATCGTAGATGTTATGCCAGTCATACCCCTGTTCTTTTTTCTTTTAGCCTTTGTTTGGCAAGCTGCTGTAAGTTTTCGATAAGATCTTTAATACTATCCTAGAAAATTCATATTTATTCGAGAAAAATTATAACAATTGATAAGATCAAATAAGTCTGACAGTATGAACCTTCGATTCAAACATTGAAATTCTCGGATAGCCACGAGACGCCCTATTTCCTGATTTTAATCCTTTTTACGGCGAAATACCTTATTAGCTTCGGGTCCCTTACAATATCTAATTTGGGTATGAAAGTGATTTGTGGTAATCAAAGACTCTGATTACAAATTTCAACTTCATTTGAATTTCTGAACATTCTTTTCTATTTCTAGAATTCTTTTCTTGGTGTCAAAATAGGATATGTGATATAAAAATGGAGGATCTATTGTCTTTTCTCGTTTTTCTTTTTCAAAAAATGATCTTGGAGGTTGTGTAATGCTTACTCTCAAACTTTTCGTTTATACAGTAGTAATATTCTTTGTTTCTCTCTTCATCTTTGGATTCCTATCCAATGATCCAGGACGTAATCCTGGACGTGAAGAATAATTTTTTTGTTTTTATTGCTTGATTTTATAATTTTCTTAAGATTTTTTTTAGCTATTCCACACATTTAACAAGGAAAAAATAAAAAGGGGTTTGCAAAATTTGAAAGAAAAAATGGAAACTCATCAACGGAAACGGAAAGAGAGGGATTCGAACCCTCGGTACGAATAACTCGTACAACGGATTAGCAATCCGCCGCTTTCGTCCACTCAGCCATCTCTCCCAATTGAAAAAGATAATTACTATGTTACATTACACATCAAGTAAGGATTAAAGAAAGTATTTCTTTCACATTCTTTATCGTTATTATATAATTAGCAATTCAATTTAGATGCTCGAAAGATCCAAATAGAAAGATAAATAAAGAACACCTTCTTTCTTTTATTTTGTTCGAAGTGCCTTTTGGGCCTGGCCCGGTCAATACCCAGCCAGGCCTTTTTTTGTTCCAACGAATTCCCTTTATTTATAGGCAACATACTATAATATAAATAGCCAATTTGGTATCTGTATAAGAATATCCGTTCTGGGGTTTACATATACCTATAATTTTTGTTATAATGGAAATTGAGAAGGATTTTTGATTAAAAAAATAAATTAAGTATGTATCAAAAAATTTTTGCTTATTCTTATGTCATTAGGCAAACCAAAATTGATATTCAAATCCAAGAATAATTCACGAATTGTCAGTCAATAAATAGTTAATGGTTCCCATAAATTTAGGCTTTTTGAGTGAAAATATACATTTGATTTTTCAATATAAAAGTGAGTGGAAGTTTGTGTGTTTTGAGATACTATACAATCAATCGAAGGGGCAGATCAAATACAATCAAAAGGGGAAAAACGGTTTCTTTTCTAATTTTTTCTAAATTTAGAAAAAAGGATTAAAAAGGGATGCAAGTACAATAAACTCAAGTTTACTAATACAACTCAAAAAGGGAAATTTTTATCCTATTGTGTATCGTTTTGGCGGCATGGCCGAGTGGTAAGGCGGGGGACTGCAAATCCTTTTTCCCCAGTTCAAATCCGGGTGCCGCCTCATCAACAAACGAATCGAAATCTCTTGTTCTGTTCCGCTATTTTTTTATGTTCTGGGGATTTTGTAAAAGATTGGAAATCTTTGAATCTAAAATTCAAAGAAAGATTATAATGGTCGAAGCAAGACTTCCAGATTCTCTTCTACTGCTAATGTAATGTCTATTGATTGGGTCTTGAATTACATTGGATAACCGGCCGAGAATTCCACTACTAGTTGGGAAAGTACTTTCTATACTGTAATCTACATATATAGACTCGCGAGAATCTCTGAGTGTTCAGGCATTCAATCACTATTAGATTGAGATTGGATAGATAATTTACCTTTTATAGAAAATAAAAAAAAAAGCCCAAAACAATTTTTACCCCTCGTCAAGAGTATAATATACTATATCCCAACTCCTTCAGAGAGACAATCGGGAAAGGGTACGGATTATAAATCATATAGGAATTTTTAAAATCCATTTATTTGATTGATTCATCAATAGTGTTCGCCCAGAATCCCTTTTTGACTCTGGACCATTCATTCTACTATTATTAGTGAGCAATAATGGAATAATTCTATCATAGAGATAAGGGACATAATTCACATGGATATAGTAAGTCTCGCTTGGGCTGCTTTAATGGTAGTCTTTACTTTTTCCCTTTCACTCGTAGTATGGGGAAGAAGTGGACTTTAGAAGCACTCCTAATTTAGTTGAGAAATGAAAAGGTATCAATTGTTTTATAGATCGTTCTGCAACGCATTCTTTATTTAAATTGAAATAATTTTCAAATAAAAATATCTTCATTTCGAAATTCCATTAGATTCTAGTGGAGAAATGTATTCTATAACAGTAAAACAATTATTTCAGATTCATTGGAAGTTTTCAGATTCATTGGAATATAAATATATATATATATATAAATGTATGAAAGAAAAGATTGGGTCCTACGTCAATTCCAAATATGGATTAATAACTACATATATTGAATTGAAGATTGAAGATAGAAGCTAATATAGCATACCCTTTTTATTAGAAAGTCAAGTACAACTTTATACACTACTATAACACTAATAGAGAGTATGGTAAGTAATAAAGCAATTTCTTACTTACCATACTCTCGGATCTCATAGAATATCGCCGATTATAGCCCCTTGATTTCAGCAAAAATAGAATACTTTTCTTTTGATTTCTTCAAAGAATTCAGAAGTCGAGTTTCATTTAAAGTAATTAATTAATTATTTTGACTTACTGTTTTTACGTAAATTATAAGTAGAAAAGCAGTAGGAACTAAAATGAACAGTGCAGTAGCAATAAATGCAAGAATATTTACTTCCATAATCTCATCGTTTTTTTTTATTTCACAATACAATAACTCGGGATTTAATCCCATAGAGATGATAAATCTTTCACCTGTCAATTCAATGAATGCATTACCTATCGATGATATTGAATCGGATCAATATCATGAATAACAATATCTGAGCTATTAAATTAATTAGTCGTGGAGAATTAATAGTATATAACATATGAAGATCTTTTATCCATACCGAATCCAAGATAGGATTCCCGGACCAATCAAAAATTCCTTTATTTATCCTTCTTTTCTGTTCTTTCTTTTCTATAACCTACCTTAGGTCTTCCTTCTAGAACCATCAAATGAAGTATAATCTAACCCGTCCGTTTCCATTAACTACAAAACCCCACCAACAAACAATACAAGCGAAGTGGAAAAAGACAGGAATTAGGTTTTAAATTTTAGTGATCCTCTTTTCTTTGGAAGACAAAACAAAGAAGTATGAGAAAGACGAGTCGCGGCCGAAAAGATGAAATATTCTGTCAACTTCACTATTTTAGTTATTTTCATTTTATTTTAGGGTGTGTTCTTTCTTCGAGAGAATCCTGAAAAAAAAAAAATAGAGGGAAACCCCTTCGGAATTCAATTATTCTCTCTGTCCCTTCATTTCACAGAAAATGGAGAGGCGAATTGATGTACTTATTGGATCCGTCGGGACTGACGGGGCTCGAACCCGTAACATCCGCCTTGACAGGGCGGTGCTCTAGCCTATTGAACTACAATCCCAGGGAAATAAGAAGAGATCTAGCAGAAAATTTAGATTCTTTTTTTTATTCTCTTGTCTTGTATCAGGTATTTCTTAAGAACAAGAGGGTTATACCATCTGATAGTAGATTGGCGAATTGTTGGGCCGAGCTGGATTTGAACCAGCGTAGACATATTGCCAACGAATTTACAGTCCGTCCCCATTAACCACTCGGGCATCGACCCAACGCCTAATTCATTTTAGACGTTCCATAATCAACTTCCTTTCGTCTCCCAAGTAGACTTGACAAATACATATCACTTGAAATCAAATATAACATTTGATATAAAATAGA
>JARVZY010004204.1:0-23841 GCA_030686995.1 Artemisia argyi
CATCCTTTAATCGCATTGCATATGGCACACCATGCAACGACTCTAGCATATCATGATTATGCGTATCATCCTTCACCCTCAATACCCAATAATTTTTTGTTCGATGATATTTCGCATTTAATCTGAATGGACAACCAGTTTTGCATGTTTTGGTTTTCCGTCTGCCACTACCTTGAGGTATATACGGCCCACCCTTTGTACACCTATAATTGATTTCGTTCATATAACCATTTTCTGATTTGGTTCTATCTTTAACAATTACAAAACCGAGCTCACGAGCTATATTTTGCGCCCACTCAGTTACTTCCCCGTGAGAACCGAAAACCTGAAAATACATAACATTTTTTACTAATACTTTTGGTTTTAGTTTTTATTACAACTTTTGCATTTTTATAACAAAATTCTTTTACATTTTTATAACTTTTATTTCTTACATTTTTATAACTTTTATTTAACGTTTACATTTTTTACATTTTAAAAAAAAAATAATACAAATATAAAAATTAATACAAATTCTTTTACATTTTTATAACTTTTATTTAACTTTTATAACTTTTATTTCTTACATTTTTATAACAAAAATTCTTTTACATTTTACTTTTATTACTTTTTATTACAAAAATTAATACAAATACAAATTAAAAAAATAATAATAAACCCGTGTATACAGCTGTCTCACCCACGCATATACCCACCCTCTCACACACACACACTCCACACACTCAAATACTCTCTCTCTCTCTATTTGCTCTCGTTTCTCTCTCTATTTTTAGATCTAAAAACGAATTTTAGATCTAAAATCAATATTTGGCAACCCAAATATTTATGTCATGTTTCTGTGATTTGAGAGAGAGTTTGTGAATGTGTGGTGATGTTGTTGGGTAGATGGTTCTGTGTGGTGATGTTGTTGCGTAGATGGTTCTGTGTGGTGATGTTGTTGGGTAGATGGTTCTGTGTGGTGATTCTGTGATTGGTTTGTTAGATCCGTGTGTTAATTGATAAAAAAATTGATTTTTTCAAACAAACCCTACTTTTATAAATTAGGGTTTCGTAAAATTAGATTGGGGGTTTTCAAGTTTGGAATATATACGTGATGATTCTGTGATTGGATTGTTAGATCCGTGTGTTAATTGATAAAAAAAATTGATTTTTTCAAACAAACCCTAATTTTATAAATTAGGGTTTCGTAAAATTAGATTGGGGGTTTTCAAGTTTGGAATATATACGTAATGATTCTGTGATTGTTTTGTTAGATCCGTGTGTTAATTGATAAAAAAATTGATTCTGTGTTGGTAGTTATGTGTTCTTATGTGGTGGTAGTTCTGTGTTCTTATGTGTTGGTGGTTCTGTGTAGGTGGTTCTGTGTTCTTATGTGGTGGTGGTTCTGTGTAGGTGGTTCTGTGTTCTTATGTGGTGGTGGTTCTGTGTTCTTATGTCTAGTAGTCAAATATGCAAGCCCCCGTTAGAATAAAAAAGTAGCCCCCGTCTTTATATCTCATGCCTTTTAGGTGTACTTTTATAAAAAAACTGCTTATTATGATACTACTTAAATGCCTATAAGAACGGGGTCTACGGTGGTGGTTAACCTGTGGATGTGGGTAGGTTAACACCTTGATCTGCCACCTTTGAGTGGTATGAATACCTGCTCTGGCCTACCCCCAGTCCACAGGCTCTAGTTTTAAGCATATTTAAGGCAATGATGATTTTTTTTAAAAATTGATATTGGCGTGGCATTTCCAAATGGATGGCAATAGAAACTTGATTTTGCAACATTTGAAGTTGCAGCCATATAATCTGAGCCTAATGTAAAAGCGTAAAACTTATTGTTACCTCATTTGTGGAAAATCGTGACCTAGACATTTTGTGTTACTTGTTGTGATGCTCTGGCCCAACCCTTGTGATACTCTGCCCCAATCCTTGTTACTTGTTACTTGTTGAGCTTTTGTTGTGATGCTCTGCCTTTTGTTGTGATAATCTGAGCTTTTGTTGGTGTTACTTGTTGTGATGCTCTGGCCCAACCCTTGTTGTGATGCTCTTGCCTTTTGTTGTGATACTCTGCCTCAATCCTTGTTGTTACTTGTTACTTGTTGAGCTTTTGTTGTGATGCTTGCCTTTTGTTGTGATAATCTAAGCTTTGTTTATAGTGGAGCAAAGTTGATTGTAACTGTTGAGCTTGTGAGTATTTCACATGCTTCTGATACTACTTTTCTTGGTGATTTGAGGGTTGCTTGAGGAAAGCTGCAAAAGCAAGTGAGAATCTTGCTGTTTACTTACAGGCTTTTGTTGTGAGAATCTTGCTGTTTACAGGCTTGTGAGTTTTTTGGAATGGTTTGTGGATGCTGTTGAGGTTATGTAACATGTGCTTTATAAGGACGGGGGCTACTTTTTTATCTTAACGGGGGCTATCTGCACTTGGACATGATAAATTTTGTGTGAATCTGCACTTTGTAACAAAGGCGATGACGAATGGTTTTTAAAACCGAATGGCATGGCAAAGTGATATTTTTATCACTTTGCAGCCTTCATTATCCGAGCCTTAAGTCCATAACGAAATAGCCCCCGTTCTTGTATAACAACCCTTGTTGGCAGTGTGTTTATAGTGTAACATGTGATATGCTGGTACAGGTCTGCAAAAGCAAGAATCTTGCTGTTTATACATGTGATGCTGTTTATACATGTTTATACAGGCTACTTATGCTGTTTACAGGTTTGTGTAACTATCACTTTGTAACTAAGGCGATGACGAATGGTTTTTAAAATTGAATGGCATGGCAAAGTGATATTTTTATCACTTTGCAACCTTCATTATCCGAGCCTTACTAAAAATCTGAGCCGATAAGGCGATGACGAATATTTCTTGTGTTTACTTTGTGTTGTTTGCTGCACTTTGGACTTGTGTGACTGCCTAAACATGTTGTGGTTGCTGCACTTTGGACTTGGAATTGGACTTGGTGAAATCTGCACATTTGGACAAAATACTTCAAAAAATAATTAAAACATTAAAATACTTTGTGAAAAAAAAAGGCTTCAAAAAATTATTAAAACACTTAAAAAAAAAAAAAAAAAAAAAAAAAAAAAAAAAAAAAAACCCTGCAAAACTGCAAAAAGCTGCATAAAGTACCTCCCTAATGTATAGGGAAGGTTTGCAGAAAACTTTATAGACCCCGTTCTTATAGGGCACCCCATAATTATAGAAGTGTTTGAACATGATTGCTCTAAAACTTTCTTCAATTATGATTATCTGGCTGTCACTGCGTGCATCCCAAGATGCTAATCAAATCAAAGTGTAAACCAACTCACATGTTAGAGCATCGGGTGTGTTAACACCTATAACACAAACAAGTGATGCTACATCAGCATTACATCATCTTCCTCACTTTTAAAATCAATGCCCAAAAATACCTCATCTATACTACTACTTTATATTAAATTTAAAACTTTGTATAAAAGAAAGTTTTAAAAAAATAGCCTAGACACTTACTATAAAAAGATAATCAATAGCTTGTATACACATAATTAAAAGTTGATTAATTATTTTAAATTGTTTAAACTTGTAACAGCAACTCATTCAAAAAACATGTAACAACCCACTTTATAATGGGTATTTATGTAGAGCTTTAGACTTTAAGTTGTAAACCTATTTGTGATTTTAAAGTACTAACTTTCTTTTTAATAAGTACATTATTCTTCAAAAGAGGTCTACCAAAAGTCAAAATAATATTACGCATCAATACGTAAACACTTGATAGAAAAATATGTTCGATGTTTTGGTATAAGTGAGCTTGGGTAGAATTGGACACGACTTGACCTGACCCGACTCGTTAACTATTTGAGTTGTTGAATTTTTGCTAAAGGCAATAACCACTTTGGATTTACAGTTGAAATATTGTGCTATCGTAAAAAAGAACTTTGAAAAGATTATCGCCGGACAATAAAATCACACGGGTACCCGCCGCTTCAACGCACGGATACCCGGCTAGTCACTAATAACATCTATAACACCACCCTTTTTGGGTAAGGGTGAGCAATCCCAACAGATTACCGACGCCCGATTCCGACCATCAGAAACCGATTTCGATCGACTGCTACTCAGGTCGGGACTCGGTTTGAGTTTTCGGTGATCTCGGGACTCGGGTCGGGACTGGCCAAAAACCGAGAAAAGACAAGCAAAGGTGACCGAAATCGACAAACCGATTCTGACCCATACCGACCGACTGAAACCGACTACTTTCGGGTCGTTATTCGGTTTACGATTTAGATGCCTTTCGGGATCGGAATTAGTCGGGACGGGTCGAGATCCGGCCCGATGCTCAGCCCTACTTTTGGGACTCACTATTTTTATTTTCTTTTCTATTTTTTCATGCAAACTAATTTTCATCCATTAAATAAAAATACAAATTACATTTTCTAGAAAAAAAGTCCTAAACTTTAAAAGTGGTCAAGTCCACTTAACACTTAGCCCACTAAACATATTAGTATTATATTTATTTGAAAACCAAGCTCATATTAGGGGTGTTTATCGGTTCGGTTCTTGGTTAATCGGTTTATTCGGTTCGAGTTGTTCGGTTAAAAATTTTTTTTGGGTCATAACCGAAAACCGAACTGAACCGAGAACCGAACCGAAGTTCAGTTCGGTTATGGGTCAAAACCGAAAACCGAAATTTATACTTGAATTACACTATTTATATTTTTTTTAAATTTAATTATATATATTTTTGGCAAAAAAATATTTCAAACATAAAAAAGTGTTTTTTATATTAGTATAAAATTTTAATGGATATTTTTTATATATAAAATAATATAAATATATAAAAAATATATATATTTATATTAATTCGGTTTTCGGTTCAGATAGCCAAACTCATATCAAACCGAAAACCGAAATTTTAATTCGGTTCGGTTCGGTTTTAACAAGTTCGGTTCGGTTATATATTCGGTTCGATTTTTTTTCGGTTCGGTACGGTTCGGTTTTCGGTTTATTCGGTTTATTACCCGACCCATGAACACCCCTAGCTCATATCACCAAAGGCATCGGTCAAATTATGTAGGATTTGTAATGGTCTTATATTCGTCGTTAATTGGTAGGAAAGCCAAGTAAAACCGCCATAAACTAGACAGCTAATGTCAACTTTTCACCAGTAACGAATAGTTGATTTTTTCCTTGTTTACCAATCCATGTAAGTTTGAAATTGATATATTACTAGAAGACGAAATTATTGGACTCGGCTCAATAGCGTTGATAAACCGAAGTCCATTATAGTTTATGATTAAATATGTGGTTTATAATCTGTTATATTCCACGGGAAGTTTCTTTATTTATCATATATCTCACTCTCTAATACTTTCTTTGATTATTAAAAGAAGAATTGTAAGTAAGTTGCCAAGCTTTTTTTAGGGCCATTTGTAGTGAAATAACTCAGGCATATGAGTGGAAACGAGCCGAGCCGCTCGTGAAAAGTTCAGGATCGGATCGGTAAAAAGCTCGAATGAGCCGAGCCTAAACGAGCCCGAGCTCGAGCCTAAATTTAAGCTCATTTAATAATCGAGCTCGAGCCCGAGCTCTATATAAAAAGATCGAGTAAGCTCGCGAGCCCTACAAATATATATAAGGAAAGCACATATCTAGATAAAAACACGCAGCCACATGTTTGTTTCCTCTCAAATCAAAAGCGCAGATCTAGATAAAAATAATTCATCCCTTTTTATCTTTTATCTATTCTCTATAATACAATCACCAACAAAAGTTACGATTATTTCTTATGCAATCCGAATCACAACTACGTTTTCTTATCCAAATGATATTTTATTTTAGCCACTACTAACAAAGAGTGTTCCTTTTTGTTTCTTAGCCACGAAATTAAACACGAATGACTAACGAACTTCTCGTTTTTGGCTTCAAGATCTTGAAAAAGGTCTCGGTAGGTTATGTGTTCTTGTTTTTGTTATTTTTAACTGAAAGAAAGTTAAGAATGAAACATTTTTTTGTATTGTTCTTACTTTAAAAATTTTCGGATATTAAAGAGAAGCTTGGCTTCTAAAAAAGATCTATGATGATATCTCTATGCTTAGAGAAAACTGAGAACTTGTTTCTTTTCCTTTTGTATTCGAATATTGTTATGGAACTGAGTTATTGGTTGCGTATAGATCTAGATTTGTTCTTGACGTGATATTGGATTTGGGACAGTTTGTTGTTTTAGTTTGGATATATGGTTTAGTACATACAGATTGTGGGTTGTTTGCTATCATTATTATTTTGGTTGGGATATTGCTTGTTCTTCCTCACGAATAGCCAGGCCTTGACAAAAGTAGTCGTTTTCATTTTCTCACTCGTTTTAAGGGGCTGATTTGGGCTGGCCCATAGAGTTAGGGCGGGCCAAAAATGGTAAGGAGTTTTCAAGTACGGCTGTTTGGGTAATACAGAAAAAACCTAAAACCCCAAGATATGAGTCACAATCACAAACAAGTATTTTTTTCATTCATACTTTCCAACTGAAATAATAATAGTAAGAGAACATGTAGCGCATATGTTCAAACTTAGTAAAATAAGCAGTTGACATGTTATTTTGTTGGTCCAGGACCAAGTCTAATGGTGTTTATCGAAGCATCTCCAAAGAGTAAAATGTTCTATATCACAAACTTTTGTTAGAGCTTTGTTTGTTGTCTTAAAGTTAAGATTATTGTTCTGAATCATCACATATGTTAACTTGTATTCTTGTAATAACATCAAAATCTACCTAGTTTTCAAATCACAAGTGTGTACAGATACACAAAGGAATAATTGATCATTCAGTTCAATAACGATAGGGACTTTACATTCGACTTTTCTTTAATGGTTCCATTGATTTGGCCATTTCACGAAGTACAAACTTTTGAATCTTCCCGGTGGAGGTTTTCGGCAACTCTTCCTTAAACACAACTGTTTTCGGCACCATGTATCCCGGCATCTTTCCTCGACAATACTCCATAACCTCTTTCTCAGTCACCTTTCCTACCATTTCTGCCTTCAAACTCACAAACGCACACGGTGTTTCTCCCCAAAATTCATCCGCTCTGGCCACAACTGCGGCCTCATTAACAGCATGATGTGTATACAAAACCGATTCAACCTCCACACTACTCAAATTCTCGCCACCACTTATGATCACATCTTTTGATCTATCCTTAATCTCCAAATACCCATCTGGATGCATCACCGCCACGTCACCGGTATAAAACCACCCGTTTTCCCTCATACATTTTGCCGTCCCCTCCGGATCTTTTAAATAACCCAACATAACACAGCCACCACGCAGCACCACCTCACCCAGAGTCATACCATCCCGATTCACACTAAGTCCTGACTCGGGATCCACAACATCCATATCCGTAAATCCAACAGTTCTCACCCCTTGTCTGGATTTTAACCTAGCTCTCTCGGTCGCGGGTAACCGGTCCCACTTCCCTTTCCACGCACACGTCACCACTAACCCGCCCGTTTCGGTCAACCCATACCCATGACTAACCACAAACCCAATCGCCTCTGCCCGGGCCAGTACAGCAGCGGGCGGAGGCGCTCCGGCTGTCATTATCTTAACAGGACTTTTCAACCCTTTTGCACCCGATACATTCGACAACATATTAAGCACAACAGGCGCCCCACACATATGCGTGACGCCGTGTCTTTCCACGGCGTCATAAATAACTGCGGCGTCAAATTTGCGTAAGCAAACATTAACGCCGCCAACTGCAGCCATACCCCACGTGTAACTCCACCCGTTTGCATGAAACATTGGCAAAGTCCATAAGTAAACCGGCTGCTTTGGAACAGACCATTCGATCAACGACTCAACCGCAATAACATACATCCCACGGTGCGAATGCACTACTCCTTTCGGGGACGAAGTCGTCCCCGAAGTATAATTCAAAGCAATCGGGTCCCACTCAGATTGAGGTCGGACCCACTCAAACCCCGGATCACCATTCTCCACCATATTCTCATAAGTACACAAAAACTCGGCCCTCAGTGTCTCATTCAACATGGTATCATAGCCAGTAATAAGCACCAACCTCGGCTTATTAATATTCATAGGAAACATCGAAAGAGCCTCTAGGACAACACCAACAGAATCATAATCCACAAACACAACCTTCGACTCACTATGTTTCAGAATAACCGAAACCGTACGAGGATCAAGCCTAGTATTAATAGAGTTAATAACAGCACCAGTAAAAGGTATAGCAAAGTAAAGCTCACACATGGCTGGTATATTGGGAGCTATAACAGACACAACATCGTATCTTTTGATTCCTAGGTTGGTTATGGATGAAGCAACTTGAAGGCATCTTTGTCGGGTTTGTGTCCACGTGTAGGATGTGGGCCCGTAGATTATGGAAGGAGAGTCGGCGTACACGGTGGCACAGCGGTCTAGGAAGGTTAAAGGTGTGAGTGGAGTTGAGTTGGCAGGTGCTGGTCTGAATTGTTCCATTTTTGCTGTGAGTGGTCTGCATGCAAAAGATGAAGGTGAGGTTAAAAAGAGATAGGAGGTTATGTTTGACTTTACTTTAGTTTAAGGATAATTAATGTGTGGAATTGATTTTGACGCTTTTATTTTTAATTGGGACTTGCATCCTGGTTTAGTTACTTGCATTCTTTTTGTTTCGTATATATTTTATTAAGTTTTTTTTTTTTTTTTTTTTTTCAATTTTAACATGAACTAAATTTTTTTATGTTATAATATTTGATATAAAATATATGAATGAATCAGGTTTTAAATGTATTTTTTTAATATAATTTTTATTAAGTATTATAAACATAAATAAATATATTTAAGTCAAAATTGATAAAGAAAAAACTACAAAAATTATAAAAGAACAATTAATATATGAGGAAGAGTATATAAATGTGCCAATTAAAAAAAATGTGTAAATCATGTCATTGGATGGAGTTGTGGCCTTGTGGGTCCACGTGTGGTGATGTAATTGCATGTGGCGGATGAAATAATTTGTTGTTATTGTATTGTTGTGGATATGGTTCATCTAGCCTTTCGATAGTAATCTGTTTGGTCAATCACTTTCTTATACAAATCAGGAAGTGTTGGCATCCTGTTCTCTTGTGGTTCTTTTATATATCTACCTATACTATATAAGTCCATGCTGAAACCTTCAAACTTCACTAAAACTTGCCACTTATGATTTTTAAAATTTGACAAGTGTATTAAAATATCTACCTCTTATTATAAGGAAACAACGTTCTATTAGTGTAATCAACGCTTGATAGGACACGTATACTCTTATAAATAGGACAAGTATCATTATTCACATACCTTAATCAATTGACACGTGTTTTCACCATAAACTTATTATTTACCAATTACCCATAATTATAAGACATAGTCACTTGCAATGAAATTATCACATTGTCACTCTCTCATAAAAGGTATTTTCACACACTCTTGATTGTTCTTTTTTCCTTTTATAGTTGGCACTTCAATCTTAGTGATTTTATATTTCAACAATGGAACTTTTGTATGTTTACTATTGAACGTAGTTGTATAATTTTAGTTGTGGCAATCGGAGATTTTGCATGTATATAGATTTATGATTTTTGATGTAACAACTCTTGATATTGTTCTTGGTTTGACTTTTCAGCAAGGATGATGCTGAGATATATGGATGTATGGATTATGGATGACAAAGAGATGAAGAAACATGTATATTTTTTTAATTGTTGATCTCTCTAGCTGATACTTTAAAAGATAAAGCTTACCATATCATATTTGAATAATTCTAAGATGTTGATTCTCTAAAATTTGCTTTTACCTTTTTTTTAGTTCCAGTTTTGTAGGTGCGGTGGACGATGGTAGAAGTTCTATATGCCTACTGTGATTGTAATATTTGTGAAATTAATGTTATTCGATGTATTATGTTATAATTTGATAGTAGAATAGTTGGTACAGAGTGCAAGGTACACAAAGGAAATCATGGTAGGGAATGATGTTGGGAGTACACAAGTTTTTCATTTTAGACAATTAAAATATCTCTTTATTTTATGGGTTTACGAGAAAATGAGCCACACACTAATATACTTCTTCATGTTAGCATGTTTTATCCTATGACAGCATAACTTGGAAATGTCTTTTTTTCTTTTTTTGAAAAGCAATAAAGGTATATATAATATAAACAAGAGGAACAAATATTTCACAAACCATGACCAAACACACTCTCTTCCTCTTTATGCGCTAAATTTGTAACATACAGAAAAACGTAGCAAAAAAGAGAAAAGATTACAGAGAGGACAAGGTTGAAAGAATACCACAAACGTTACTAGACATCCAAGAAGATGTAATTGCTCCTATTATACCCAAGACTGCTACAAATTACACATATTATTCTCTTTTTTTTATAAAAGAATGTGGAGTTTAGACATCATCACGATGGGTGTCATAGAATTCAAATATCAATCTTCCGTTAAAAACTTGTGTGGTCTTAAAGTTTTAGTTACTATGCTTCCTTACCACCGAGCTATAGTTAACAAACACGCAACCTAAAAATTAGAAATGAACCCAAGTGGGCCGTGCGTTGCATGGCAAAAAAGAATGCCTAGTTTTTATATATAGAAGTGGTATCGTATAGACTTTATGAATAAGCAGGGTCCTGCCGATGATTTTAAAGCCTTGTGCGACTGATAAAAATAGGCCCTCACACCTTAGACGATATGAAAACATTAAATATGCAAAAAGGCAAATAATGTCGAAATAATTTAATTTCATATCACATCGTTATAGGTTGCCTTAAATTTACATAAATAACAATTGGATTTTCTTTCAAATATTAAATCACGTGTTTGTTATCCACTAAAGAAGAAAAAAAAAAAAATACTACTTTGACTTGAAATCACATTAATAAGTTAGTATTATTAATACAGAAGATAACCTTCTAAAATAAATAAAAAGGAAATTACATATTTGAAGTTATGTATATACTATTATATAATGCATGGATAAACCAAGCTTAACTCCTAACCAAAAATTAAGATAAGGAGCTCCAATCATAAGGTGACATGTGTCATTTCTCAACTAACTCCAAGCCTAACTCCTAACCAAAAATTAATATAAAGAGCTCTAATAATAAGGTGACATGTGTCACTTCTCAACTTAAAATTCACCTTTATTTTCAAATTGAAATATCTTTTTATCTATTTATTTTTTTTTTGTTATCTAATTTCACCATATTTTCTAAAATTTTATGCTCTTTAATTCAACATCCATTTTGATATACTTTTACAAGTTTTTAGTTTTGTAGATTTTTAGTGTGTTTTTTATTCAAAATTTTACAACTTTAACCTTTATTTTAATCAATACAATCTTGATTCGTTAAAATCATATATTTTTGGGTGAGTGTTTGACGGGAAAGAGATTGCGATGATCTTTTTATATACGGTAATAATGATGTCACGAGAAAGCTACGGAAAACCCAAACAAACACATATACGTTTGGAGTGTTGTGAAACGAATTCACTAAGCGGGTAGGAAATTGTGAGGAGAGTTGGGCTAGTAATTCATTTACTAACCATATTACTACATTTTTCGCCGCAGCTGTGCGCGGGTATCCGACTAGTGTAATATAACTTACGTTAACAAAGAGAAATGTGTAATGAAAATCCTGTCAATTCTATCATCATCAATTGATGCAATAACTTCGAAAAACATCGCTGGGACATAATAAGCAAATGAGCTGAAATGGGCTTTTTCTTATTAATGTTGGGCTATATACTACTACGTAGTATAGATGCTAGATCAAATTTCATTTCAGGCCCTTAGTGATATCGGGTTTTGTGCAATTGATCGCTCTGCAAAAGCCTATATCCCGGCCCGTGAATTAGAAATTATAAAAGGGTGTTTAGAATGATATTTCATGTTTTATTTCCCTATGAGTTTACATATACAAGATTTTTTAAGGATTGTTCATGTAATCACTAGTAACGATGAGGACGATTTTTTCAATTTTTTGAAATAGTCTATGCAATGCAAGAAAAGCGTAGGGATATTTATGCAAATTTTCGTTACACAAACATTCCTTAGATTTAAAACACAAGGACTATTTGTGCAATTTTCAGTGACAACTTTTGCAACACAACGACAATTAGAATGACTATATTTTTACTTTTTGTTCTCTGACTTTACTATTCAATGAATAGTAAAAGCTTTCTAACATTTGTTAATATTTAAAATTAAAATAAAATGTTATGTACACTTTGTTTGATGAATCCATCTAATGATAAGAGATTAAACACATAATAACAAAATGAATAATTATGCATAATTGCATTAAAGCCCAAGCATTGCAAGAGTTATTTAAAACAGTAGTAAGATTCTGTTTGTTTTATAAAACATACTCTTAACAACGACGTGATCAGACATTTAGGTCATTAAAACTGTTTGTTTTTTCCTGACATTCAGAGGCGGTAAAAGACAACTTTTGTTAAGAGCGTATGTTTTTTTCCGACCATTAATAGACGGTAAGAGGCATAAACCTCTTATTAAACTAGATGTGGAGGGGGTGTCTTAACACCTCTTAATGTCTATTTTTTTTATTCTTAATTTTTTTTTCTTTTTTTTTTGTTACTACTTTTTTTTTTCACATTTATTTTTCGTATTAAAAGTATTAAATAGAATCACCGCATATGTTTTGTTGGATAAAGAATGTATAAGATAATATGTGACAATTTATTTATTTATTTTTTTCAAGTAGAACGGTTCGATCTCAGACTCATATATATCATCTCTAACGCGATCCATATAGTTAATCGTTTTAAAATTTTCAATTTAAACTCGGACACGTTTATTTTTGTCAAATAAACATGAATTTCATGTTTTGTTTACAATACTTATAACTTTAAATTGATTATATTATAAATTTTGGTTTTTTATGTTTAATAAAATTTATTTATTGTACGAACGCAATGTTATATATTTAAATTGTAAAAACTAATTGTTTAATATATCTTGACATTTTTAGAAAAATAAACAGTTTTATATGAGTTAAATTCAGATTTCTTAACCACTTATTCAGATTAAGATGGGAATCAAATTCAGACTTTTCTACCGCATATTCAGATTCAGATTTGCAAATCAGATTCAGACCTTATTAATAAACAAACAGCATAAACAACACCTAAATCAGATATAAAATTACACACTAGAAAGGAAAAAACACTTTGCAGCCTACAAAATAGTTTCGGTTATTTATCATCGCTGCTTTCAAACTTTGTTTACATTTTTTTTTCCGCCCGTTTTCTTGCAAAATTATTTAAATGGACCAAAATTTGAACTTCATGATTTTTTTTTTTATTATTATTTGTTTTTCTCATAAATTATATTTGTTTCGTGGGTTTGTAATCAACGAAATTAAATAAATCTCCAAAAAGTGTGTTTGTATTAAAACTTATTTTCAAGTTATAAAACCAAATTGCTACTGTACATTATATGAACTAGCAAGGTCCCCACGGATTGCAGCTGCGGGCAACCTTTAATTTAATTTTTTTTATTAATAATTTATTTTATTTGTACATTTTTTTGGCAATAGCTTTACTGATTAGTTTTTTATGGCAAAAGTTTGATGAAATTTTGCTTTGTTTATATTATTTTATTTATTATTTATTTTATGTTTATGTTTAGTAGTTTGCTTGGTTTGTACAATATGTGAACATATTTTAGTTTATTATGTTCTTTTTGATAATAAATTTACGGATATTAAAAATTTCGTTTAGCTCGTGTCAGTTCGGGCTCGAGCCCGTTTGACCCGTGCCCGTTCGGGCTCGAGCCCATTTGGCCCATTGCCCGTTCGGGTTTAAAATTTTGTATAATATGCTTTATTATTTGTATTAGAAACATTTAATGCATGAATTGTGTTTAAGTTGGTTGTACAATATGCTTGATAATTTGTATTTCTTATGTAAGAGGTGTTTTAATAAGTGTATTAATTATATTTATTGACTATTTAATTAATTGTATTTAATATACAAAATGATTTATTTATTGTTTTTAATGTTAGTATTAATTGTATGTTAGAATTAAATATGAGTGAAATTTCTATAAGTAGCATTTGTTGTTGTACTTATAGCTTTAGAAGTTGTAAGGCTTAATCTTAAGTATTTTATTAATAGTAGATATTCATGATTTATAATATAGTATGATATCCTTATCCATTTCTATTAACTATTTAGTATCAAAGCCTTACACCCTTGCATAATTCTAAAAAGGGTTGGGATATTGGTACCCCCAAAAATACCACTAATACCCCTCTAACTTTATTTATATATTTTTTTGTCTCTGTTGCAAAAATCGATCTAGGCGGCCGATTAAACGGTGATTAATCGCTACGCGGGGGTTAATCGCCCAGATTTTCATTAATCGGCCTTATTAATCGGTTTGGTAAAAAATCAGTCAAAATCTGGCATAAATCGGCGAAATCAGGCATAAATCGGCCAAATCGGACATAAATCAGCCAAATAGATAAATCACCCAACTCGGTTACGGATAGAAATCGGCCAAATCAGTTATAAATAGGCCAAATCGAGCATAAATCGAAAAAAAAATCAGCTAGATCGGCCGAATCAAACATATAGTTTCAAAATTTTATATATAAAAAATCTAATCCGATTAATCCCCGCCTAACCAATTAATCACTAAGCGGTACCCGGCCACCCAGCTACCGCCTAACGATTTTTGCAACCTTGTTTTTGTTATAAAACTGCCAAATAAAAAAGTCAAAAATAGTAAAACACCAAAAATACGAAACATAAAACTATTAAAAATTGTCTTATTTTATTAATAAATTGGGTAAAATTGTTCGAAAAAAATACGGAACATAAAATATAAAGTTTGACAAGCACAAAAGAAAAAAAGAAAAAAAATCACCATAAGAAAAAACTATCATGCTCTATCAATACATTAAGATAAAAAGGGGTATTAGTGATAAAAGGGGTATTAGCGATAAAGGGCACTAATAGTAGTACTAATGCCCTTCTAAAAAACCTCAATACCCTGAGGTTGGATGTATGCAACAAAAACACCCTGAAACTAGATCTAAACAATCCTAAAAACCTTTTACATAGATCTAATACAACAAAACTCAAGCCCTTCGTGAGTGTAGATCCATATGTCCGATGAGTGGATTCGGTTTTATCTCGACAGTTAGGATTGGTGCATTTGCATAGATGGCGGCGATGATGGTGGTGGTGCAGCGTTGGTGGAGGTAGTGACGACGGCGCATTGGTGGAAGTGGTGGTGGCACAATGGTCGTGATGGCTGCAATGCAACGGTGGACCGGTGGTCATGGTGGCGGTGCATAGAATTTACCGTATTGTCTTTGCTTAAAATTATTGTTACAAACTTTAAAAATGCATTAACTAATTAGTTAAGTGGTCAAACTGTCATTTTTATATGTATAAAAAAAAGTAGTAATTATGTTTTTTCTTAAATTATATGTTTCTTTGTTAGGGACAATTATTTTTAAACGAAGACAATATTTGTTTTGTGAGGTAGCACGACATGATATATAATAGAATGCACGGTGTACGCCTGTCACGATCCCCGTTCTTATTGTTGGTGGGTTTTCTATTGAGGTGGCATTTGATTTCTAGGGTTGTTTTCATGTTCTACACTTATATTTATTACCACACTTCAAGAAATCTTATGTAAGTTTGGGTGGGAGTTCTAGAGCTATTATTTCTAAATCCGGCACAAAAGAAGGTGGAAAGCTACGGTGTGGCGTCTTTTGAGTTACTAGTATGCGATGGTTTTATTTATTTATTTATTTAACCTTTTGCTTAGTTATCTCGTTATGGTTATAGTAGGATAAAGTGAATAGGTGTTATGCCTTGATTAATTGTGTAGTTCTAGAACCCAAGGGAGCATGTTGTTTTAGACCAAGCGTCATTAGTTAAAGAATATTTATTTGTCGTATAATTTATAGATTGTTTTTGCGTACCTAATTTGGGTGATAGGTTGGTTGGCAATGGTGATTATGTCAGCTGGTCCCTCTTAGTTTTTGCGTGCAATGTGGAGTTGCGGCTTGAGCCGACACTATTCACAAGCCGAGTCGAGCCAAGCCGATTGAAGCCATTAATAAAATAATCCATTGAGTTAGTGGGCTTAAACACCTATCACCAATCCACTCAATACATCATCAATGGAAATTGATGCTTCAAGAATTGTTTTTATAGTGACGGGGCAAAGAGGTCTAGAGTAAAGGACACTTTGAATGCTGCAAGGTAGTTGACGTTGTGTGCTTTGCAAAAACCAAACGATAAATTTCTACTGCAGAAACCGTAAGCAAAAGAGGAAAAAGTTCAGCTGCTTAGTTAGATGAAGTGTACAAAATAACCAATAGTTGCCATGACTAAACGGATTCTTTGAGGTATGTTATTCATTGTTTTCGTTTCACTTTACTATCACCACCAGTACTTTAAAGTATCAACCATTATTTTAAGTGTAATATTCTGTAAAATTACAGGTTATTTATTAATGCTAATTATTGAAACTATTCTAATCTAAGCCATTTGGTGGGCTAATTAAAATTTTTTATATGAGACACCGTTTGTTTGACACCTGAAACACTTTGGTCACCGTATGTTTATTACCTGGTATCACCTGTAGTCACTCTTGGATGTCACCCAATGAGGTTAACACTGGTAAATCCCACTTGCGATCCGACACCTTGTAATGACACCGAACTATGTATATATATATATATATATATATATATATATATATATATATATATATATATATATATATATATATATATATATATATATAAGTATATATACGTATGAGCAACACCGTTTATATTTTCATGGATTACATGAATCGACACCGACACTGACACCGAAAATAAAGTTACAAACGTACTTGACATCACCGACACCTCGTTATTGCTTTGGGCCGAGCATCACCCTAAGCCCAACACGTTTTCTTTCTTTGTGTTGTTTGGGCCGAACATAATCCACAAGCCCAAAACTTAATTCTGTTCTTTGTTTTCTACTTGGGCCGATGTCACAAAGCCCAAATGGCTGTTTCTTTTTGTTTTGCGTTGCATAGCACTCAACGAGCTCAGCTCGTGCACTTCATGAACATATCACGCCTATTTTTTTTCTTGTCCTTTACATACCACTCGACCACCACAGTTCTTAGTGACCACAAAACACAAACATGACAACACCTTTGGACAACATTTCTTCCCTTGGATTCCCTTGTAAATCGACACAAGCAAACCACCCATTGTTTTGCTTCTTGCGTGTGAGATCAACCAAAAACCAACAACAAGCCACCCTATGTAAACCTATTGAACTAGTTGAACCCTTGGTTCATAATATTACACACTAAGCTTTCATTACCCATAAGACTTTGTGTTTCCTTAACCACAACCACAAACCCTTGAAACTTAAACAAATCATCCTAGTACATTCACATGTCCCTAATCTTTCTTTGCCCTAGTACTAAACAATTTCAAAATATCATCATAGCCCTAAAAGACTACTAAATCGACTTGACATATCACAAGGACTTGAGACATACTTGTCTTGTTCGAATGACACTACCAAAGACCCAAGTCACATGTAAACTTTGCTAACCACCGCATTCCTTCTATAAATCACCACATTTAATGCATTTTTCCTCACACTCTCAAGTTTCACTAAAGTCTCAAATCACAAACCTCATTCCACCTCTCTTTGCTTACTGTCGAGATCAAAAGAAAGGCACACACACGGAGTTTGGGTTAAAGAGCAAGTTGGGTAACTAATTTTGGAACGAGGGTCACTATACGAAGGGTACTAAGTTTGCTTGTTTCTTGTCTTGTGTCACATGAACTCCCCACCATCTTTTTGGTGTTGTAAGTCATCACCTCCCTTTTCAATTTTCTACTCTACTTACTTCATGCATATCACGTTTTTCACACAATGCATATTACTTTGAAAACATTTAAGTTTGATAAACACACGTTATACTTGTATCTATATATACACGCCTCGACACCTCGTAGGAAAGGGCTCACAATTTCGTTTTCACACGTACTACGTATATATATTTTTCGATGCTTTATTTCTTCGAACCAAGCTAAACCAAACTAACGTAACATGCATAATATACGCGACCTTATAATACGTAAACTAAGCTAAATCCAAATCCTAGTTGAGCACATCTAACATTAACTAAATACTACTTTGGGCCTGAGATTTGGCTAACGAGCCCATGTACTTTTCTTAAGGAAATTTTCGGTTAAAAACTTTTAAAAATTTTGAAATGTTTTAAGACTTTAAAAGCTGTTTTGGAGGATACAAATAAAATAAAATGTTACTTTTATTGTACCAAAAAGTTTGTTTTTCAAAAACTTAACAAAGGACTATTTTTGCAAAAACTATCGTTAAGGGACCAAAAGTGACAAATCTGCCAAACTTTCGGACTAAAAGCTGAGACAGTTAATTTTAAATGAAATTGGAGGGTAGAAATTGTAATTGTTCAAAATCGAGGAGTATTGTGTAAAAAGGACTAAAAATATAATTGTTCTAACCAAGGGGTAAAAGATGTAACTTTTCTTAAAGTTAAGGGTCAATTTTGACAAAGATACTTTATTATTTAATTACTTTACATATTTAAATATATATATATATATATATATATATATATATATATATATATATATATATATATATATATATATATATAGTGATGTATTCCATGCAGTACCATTCTTATATACAGTACTTTACAGTACCAAATTGACCAATCACTATTTATTAAATTACTTTCTATTTATTTAAATCATCTTATTTTGGAAGGGTATTTATGGTATTTCAAATATCAATAATAAATAAAATAACCATATGTATCCTAAAAAGGTGCTAGAAACCTAGATACTCACCCAAAAAAACCTGCATCCTCTCCACTCTAGATCTCATATTCAACCAAAAAAAAAACTGCCAAAAACTTGCAGCCTCTTCTCTCTAGATCTAATATGTCGCCTCTCCTCTCAAGATCTAATTCACCTTTATCATTCACCACAACAATCACCTTAATCAAATCGCAATCTCAAGTTTGTTCGGGGTTGAATTTAATAGTCGCAGCCGTATAATCATGTCGTAATCACAAAAGACGAATAAGTAAAAGGTTCGATCATGACAAGTCGAATTAATGTTCATATATTTTTCAATTGTGTTAACAGGTATTTTTTTTTTGATCTAATCAATTCATTTTAATAAATAAGATGTTGATTCTATAAATAAGATGTTGATTCTATAATCAAAGTTAGAATCTAAATGTCATCACGAAAGAGATATTCAAAGAAATATTTGCGTTAATTACTTCTTTAAAGCATCTACCTGTTATCACGACTGGTTTGATGTGGGATTATTTAGACTTCAATGAATAAGTTTAGCTAACTGAATATAAATAGAAATACAATAAAATTAAAGCCATGGATTGCAGTGAAAAAGTAAAATGATTGGTTATGCGATTTGATGACATTAATCCATAAAAAAGACATGGTTTGTATTTGTTTTCTTTGGTTCGTTTAAGATCTCTCCTCTTCTTCATTTTTTTCTCTTTTTTTTTTTGTTTTAAATTGCATTAGCTAATACTAATATGATTAAATATTTAATTTTTAGTTTTTATTTGGAAACAGGTATTGAGTTTTTGGATCATTTTTTAAATACGCTTTTGATTGAAGTTGATGTGGCCACCGGAAAACATACATGTTTTTGGAAGGCGTACATCTATGTTTTAATGAATTTGATGAGAATGCGCATCGTGCACATATGTTCTTGGAAGGCGTGCACATATGTTCTTGAAAGACGTGCACATATGTTCAAGTGAATTGAACGACAAAGTGAAGAGTGCACACATGTTTTTCAACATCGTGCACATTTATATTTAACAAGATACTTGTACATGAATTGTATTTTATTTAATATCAAATTTTGCTATGTTTTTTGTTTGTTATAAATTTTTAGAGGTTAGATGTGTATGTTTATGTTTTTGGTCATATATGCAATTACCATAGTTCTCGAAAGACATGCATATATATTTTTGGAATACGTGCACATATGTTATAAAAAACCTTCAATGTTTAAAAAAAATTGTAAATTGTATACAATGAATGAACACGTACATATAAATTTACATTCTTAAAAGTTAAATGAAACACATATGCACATATGTTGGGAAGAAAAAAGCTGCAAAAAAATAATTTTTTTTAATTCCGAAAATTAATGGATTTTAAAAAAACGTTTTTTATTGAAAATACTAAATAAAAAGTAAAAATACATTTTTACTATTATGCCCTTTTGAATTAAATAAAATCCTTGTATATTAAAATTTTTTTACATAAATGCCATCATGTATTATTAACCATTGATCAAATGATCCAAAGGTCTAGATTACTCTAAAGTGGTACTGTAAAGTACTGTATCTAATATTGGTACTGCATAGAACGCACCCCTATATATATATATATATATATATATATATATATATATATATATATATATATATATATATATATATATATATATATATATATATATATATATATATATATATATATTGTGACTTTAAATAAATATATATATTTACTAAAAATATTTGTTTATAAATATTTTTATTAACGTTATTGATGAGGCGAAAAATGATCCGTTTTTAGGGGGTCATTTAAGCCCGAATCCGACTTTATTTGATCAAATATTGCCCTAAATCGTTCCTTTTGTGATTTTAGGTACTTGGAGAGTGAATTCTGGAAAAGAAGCCATTTTTGACGTTTTTGGAGCATAAAAGTGAAGAAAATGGCAAAGTCTCAATTTTCCATGTTGGAACAGTACATGAAGGCGTCAAGAGTTAACCCATGACGGCGTTAAACCAGAAGAATTAAAATCCGTAGCTCATGACGGCGTCACGCAGGCCGTCAGAAGTAGATCAAGGCCGTCCGAGGAAGTATTTGGCGGCGAGATGACGGCGTCACACCTTTGTTCTTGACGCTGTCACCCCCGATTTTCCTATATATAGTTTTCTAGTTTTTTACATTAAAAGAGAGAAGTTTTGGAGAAACCCTAAAGACGATTTTGGTGCAACTTTTACAGGTTTTTCAAGGGTTCCAAACCCTTGATACCTTGCATTGTAATTGAGATAAGTGTTCTTCTAATTCAATCAATATGTCTATGTGTTGGTTGTCTATATCTTGTTCTTGTCTCAATTCCATTATGCTAGGCTAGATCTCTCTTGTGTTTGCTTAGATCTAATGAAACCTAGATATTGATTATGTGTTGATTACTTGTTTATTCTTGTCTTGGATGAATGATTTTATATGTTAGGCTTAAGAAAACTGGCAGATCTCCAAATGGTAACATGCTTGAACGTCTTAAGAAAAATGAACCAAGGCGTACTAGGTCTTTATTGGTTGTATTTAATGCATGAGCCACTGTTTACAATCCCTATAGTTGTGCTGGGCATGGTGTAGGAGGAGATAAGAGCTCATAGAATTGGGGAGTTATGTATGCCACCCCATGAATGGTATTAAGGAATACAATCCGTCATCCATGCAATTATAACAAGTAATTAACGTGTAAAAGATATCTAGGGAGTAGTGAAATCTAAGTAAACACATTTTCTCCAATTACTGCTCACAACCTTAGTTTAATTAGTTTATTTTCATTTTTAGTATTTTATTTTGATTGCATCTTAGTTTTGGGTTAGTTGAATAGCAACTAATTCCGCCCACTCTTCCAAAAACCGATATTTTAATTGCTTTCTAAAAAATATAAAAACACAAAAATAATCATCCCTCACCCTTAGAACTAGTAATTAGGCTTTCTAATCCTAGCGACACTATTCCTAAGCTGAACGATCAATCCCCCGGTACTTGTCACTATACTATACTACAACGATCAGGTACACTGCCTGGTGGGGGTTGTAAGCTTCTCGAGATCCCTCAAGAGGTAAAGCCTGTTGCGATTCCCACGCATCAGTTATTATTATCACAAATAAACTAACACGTATGGATCACCGGTTCGTATCAACATTATAAATAACTATGTAAAGTTATTTTGGAATATTTTAAGACACCCGAATGGATATCACCGTACTCGAGACATATCACATGTCATTTACAAATCAAATCTAAAACACCGATGGTAATATATATATATATATATATATATATATATATATATATATATATATATATATATATATATATATATATATATATATATATATATATATATATATATATATATATATATATAGGTCGCAAGTCGGAGGAATTTCATTGCTAGTCGTAGCAATACACCGTCACCTTTGAGCACCGTTGTGATTCACACACACCCGTCAGGTGAGTTCATGGTCCCACATTTTTAATTATTTCTAAACCCGTGGGGAGATACATGCTATAAATCGAACACAAGTACTTTTCTGTATGCTATTACTACCTGATATTGCCTAAGTTAAAACCTGTGCAACAAGTCCCTCATATCACGAACCTTAATCACTTGCGAGTGAGCGCGAATATAGCTAATAGATCTATTGGAACGGCAACCCATCTCTGTCAAAGTGATTATTTGGCAGGAGGTGTGCTATATTCGAGGTACCATGGAAATTTTGCACATTTCTATCACTGAGGGCCCCTTTGTTATCTACACCCCTGTGGTGTAGGTAATTTTTATCTTTATGATATTTCGATACGATGTTAAGGCTTGAGTTTCGTGAGGCTTAGGAGCAATATGACACCAGTTTAGTCAAGACCGATCTATCTTGGCTTGTTTATTTCAAATACTTTACTTGTGTTCACACTATTACAAATTTAAACTACTATGGATTCACTCAACCGCTGTGTTGACTTTTTAGCATGTGTATCTCAGGAAACTAGCAGGCATGGTGGCACGGAGCTGGCAAAAGGGCACACAGAAACTCCCTTTTTATCTCAATAATTATATCATTCTTTTCAAACTCATCACTTCTTTTGCGAAACAAATAACATTTGGAAAAATGTTTGTAACTCTGAATACTTTGAATTTTCATGGAATGATATTAACTATCTTTTGAATTGTTTTCTATTAGTATGACTGTGTACTAAACTGTAATGATCCCGATTAGACTTCCGCTGCTTATCAAATTTTCTGGGTGTTACATTAAGCTTCTAAGCTTTTCCATATAATCTTATGGGTACTTTAAATCATCAACCATTTGTTTAACCTGAAGCGTTTTCCTATATACTCTTAAGGGTTATCGAATATCTAATTTTGGTGATAGTTACTTGGTAATGATGGTTCGATTACCTAGTGTGTTTTAACTCAATGCAATATATTCTGTCTCCGCTTGCTGAGACCCTGATCATTTTGTTATTTAGAATATCATTTTCTATTTTGTTATCTTTGTAAAGCGATGTTTAGGCATGGTTAACGACTAAAAGTACAAAAGTATGATATCATGGATGTTGTAGGGGAGGGAAGGTTGGGTTGCAAGAGGAATTGCAACCTATAGATTATATAAGCACCTAATGAAGTCATGCTAAACATCTGATTGTACGTCCGTATGTTGTTTAAAAATGCCTATATCTGAATAATTCTTTGAGGAAAATAGTGAAAGAATTCTTGCACCTGAATACTTTTAAGCAGATATTCCGGATTTATCAGAAGAAAAAAGATCCTTATTTTAATGCTTTGCTTCCTAAGATGACAAGATAAACTCTCCTGCAGATCAACACGAATTAAAGGCAAGAAAGAAGTGAAATTGATTTTGTGTAACTTTATTAGTATCTTACCTATAGGAACTATAGCTGAGAAGAACTGAAATGATTTTGTGTAAGTTTGTG
>JARVZY010004205.1:0-23869 GCA_030686995.1 Artemisia argyi
AGACGTCGATGCGTGTATAGCCGATTTCCCCGAAGGGAAAATAGGACTATACACGCGTTTTTTCGAGTACGCCAATTACCGCGTACCGATATCTATTTTCCCGAGCAATTTGCTCAATCACTATCGTCTTCATATCTCTCAGCTGCATTGTATAGGTAAGGCTAAGGTATCGAATTTTGAGGTAAACTGCCGTTTAGTTGCGATAGAACCGACTGTTGACCTGTTCCGCGCCTTCTACCACACAACGTGGTCGCATGGATGGGTATCCTTTGCGAAGCACGCGAGGAAGCTTCAGTGCTACACCGAGAAGGTAGACTCCCTGAGACATTGGAGGGAGTACTTTTTCTGGGTTGATGACGTAGTATTCCCATCGCCCTTTGAGTTTTATACTCAAGATACGTTGCCGAGGGATGGGCGCCCCGTACCCGGTTCCTATAGTTTGGCCGATGCGCAGACCATTGATGCCAACCGTATCCCCATTAACCCTTATCCGGAGGAGTTTTTGGTGCATATGGGGTTGAGTCGCAGCTACTTTGGGGGTGTTGACGAAGTGCCAACCTTTATTAATGAGGAAGGTCGGGGTGGGTGTTCACCCTTTTTGCTTCTAATCATGTAAGTTTTTCTATGTGCGCACATTTAATAACTAATTTCTTCTTTTTGCTGTTTTGTTTCTGTGTGCGCAGAGATAGATCTGTTTGCAGTAGTGAAGCTGGAAAAGCCAAAGCAGGTGACCGTTGGCATGCGCCCTCTAAGGGAGAATGAGCAGCCGCTTTTGGAAGCTACTGCGGGCCATTTGGTTGCGCTAGGGCCTGTTGGCCATGAAGACTCGCCGCCTCTCCAAGTTACGCCCGTTCAAAGCGTGGCGCCCAATGTGGAGACTGCGCATGTGGAGGAGGCGCACACTGAATCCTCTGATAGCGTGGAGATGTTGAAACCCGAGGAGGTGCTGAAACCGGAGGAGATAGCGCAGAAGCTAAAGCGCAAGGGAGAGGCTGGTGGCAGTGGCACCTCCAAGAGGAGACGCTACCTTATTGTAGATGCGGAGTCGTCTGCTGAGGAAGAGACATTCGCTCCTGGCGCGGATAAGAAGGCTGCAGAGGCCTCTCCATTTCTGTAAGTAGTTTGTCTCATGCTATGTATTTTCTTTATTACTTGTCGTAATATGATCTAACTGTTTTCTTCATGTATTGTAGTGATGAAGCCACGAAGGATGATGGAGCCTTCGTGGAGACGATGTCCCCTCCGCAGAATGAAAACAAGGAGGGGGAAGTAAAGGTTGATGAGGGCGTACCTGCGCAGCAACTGATGGATAAGTTGGCTGCTACTGATGCACGTCAGACTGAGCTGGTGGCTCAGTTGAAGACGAGGTACGTCGGGGAGAGCAGCACTCTCGCCCAAAAAGATGAGGAGATAGCTGTTCTCCGTGCGCAGTTGGCAGAAGCTGATGAGGCAAAAAATGAACCACTTTTAGGGGGTCATTTAAGCCCGGAATTGAATTTATTTGATCAAATATTGCCCTAAATCGTTCCTTTTGTGATTTTAGGTACTTTGGGAGTGAAATCTGGAAAAGGAAGCAATTCGGACGTTTTTGGAGCATAAAAGTGAAGAAAACGCCAAAGTCTAAATTTTCCTTGCTGGGAACAGTAGGTGACGGCGTCAAGAGCAATACCCTGACGGCGTCAAGAGTAATTTCCATGACGACCCAGTACAGATTTGACGGCGTCACGAAGTAGGGTGTCAAGAGTAAAATTCATGACGGCCTGGAAATGCATAACACATGACGGCGTCAAAAGTAGATCAAGGTAGTCCGAGAAATATTTTGGCGGCGAGGTGACGGCGTCACAAGCTTTGTCTTGACGCCGTCAGACCCTATTTCCTATATATAGTTTTCTAATTTTCACATTAAAAGGAGAGAAGTTTTGGAGAAACCCTAAGTACGAACTTGGTGCGAATTTTATAGGTTTTTCAAGGGTTCTAAGCCCTTGATACCTTTCATGTGTAATTGAGATAAGTATTCTTTTAATTCAATCAATATGTCTATGTGTTGGTTGTCTATATCTTGTTCTTGTCTTAATTCCATCATAATAGCTAGATCTATCTTGTGTTTGCTTGGATCTAATGAAACCTAGATGTTAATTATGTGTTGATTACTTGTTTATAATTGTATTGGATGGGTGAATTCGATGTTAGGCTTAAGAAAACTGGCAGACTTCCAATTGGTAACATGCTTGAACGTCTTAGGAAACATGAACTGATGTGCACTAGGTTTTATTAGTTGTATTTAATGCATGAGCCACTGTTTATAATCCCTATGGTTGTGCTGGGCATGGTATAGGAGGAGATAAGAGCTCATAGGATTGGGGAGTTAAGTGCGTCACCCCATGAATGGTATTAAGGAATACAATCCGTCATCCATGCAACTATAACAAGTAATTAACGCGTAAAAGATGTCTAGGGAGTAGTGAAATCTAAGTAAACACATTTTCTCCACTTATTGCTCACAACCTTAGTATAATTTAGTTTATTTTCATTTTTAGTATTTTATTTTGATTGCATCTTTAGTATTGGGTTAGTTGACTAGCAACTAATTCCGCCCAAATCCTTCAAACCCGAGATTTTTACTTGCTTTCTAAAAAATATAAAAATACAAAAAGAATCATCCCTCACCTTTAGAACTAGTATTTAGGTTTTCTAATCCTAGCGACACTATTCCTAGCTGAACGATCAATCCCCCGGTACTTGTCACTATACTATACTACAACGATCAGGTACACTGCCTGGTGGGGGTTGTAAGCTTCTCAAGATCCCTTGAGAGGTAAAGCCTGGTGCGATTCCCACGTATCAAGTTTTTGACGCCGCAGCCCGAGGAATAGTTATTGTCTTGGTTAGAATCTCTTTTTATTAGGTCTACTTGCTAGATTCCTTTCTAGTAAGATTTTATTTTTTTATTTTTAGGTCTTCTTTAGTCTATCTTATTTCTTTGTGTTTCTGTTCGTAACTCTTCACCACCCGACATCATGGACAACGGGAACATCTTTGAACCCGTCATCCCACCACAACAAAACCCACCACTAGAACCTCTTAGGCCCCGAACCTTAGGAGAGTATTCCCGACCTAGCCACCAAGGCTACCGAAACACCATTGAGCTCACCGGGGCCAATGTGACTCCCTTGCGATCCGACACCATCCGGTTGGTGCAAAGCGGATGTGCATTCCATGGACTTCGTTCCGAAGATCCAAACCAACATCTTAAGGACTTCCTCAAAATCGTAGATTCCATAGACCTAGATGTTGCAACTAGAGAGACAACCCGATTACGCCTATTCCAATTCTCTCTACGGGATCAAGCTAGTCAATGGCTTGAGCGTTTACCCGCGGGATCCATCACCACATGGGATGATCTCACCACTCGTTTCCTTGCTCAATTTTTCCCACCGGGGAGAACTACAAAGCTTAGAAATGACATCTTGATGTTCCAACAACGTCAAAATGAATCTCTTTATGAAGCATGGACTCGTTTCAAGGACTTACTCCAAAAAGTCCCTCATCATGGCATAGATCTTTGGCTCCAAGTCCAAATTTTTTATGACCATATCGATCTCTCCACGAGGCGAGCCATTGACCAATCGGCCGGTGGTAAGCTACGTGATCTAAGTGAGGAACAATCATGGGAACTCATCGAAGTTCTTGCTCTCTATGACAACGAAAGTTGGAATGATCCCCGTGATTTGAACAAGACGGTCAAGGCAATATCTTTGCCTTCGAACAATTCTAGCACTCCCGACCGTAGGATCATGGAACTTGAGGGCCAAGTCAAGTTTCTCATGAAATCTTACGAAGCTCCTAAACCTTCAAGCCAAGTGAACAAAATCACTTCTTCATGCGAATTATGTAGTGGTCCCCATGACACTCGTGATTGTGTGGAACTCCCCGGAACAGCTTTTGCGGACTACGCATCCACGCGTACCGACGAAGCGGGAGATAAGTGGTACACTTTCAAGCCCGAGCCAAACACTTACGGTGATTCATACAACCCCTCTTGGAAAAATCACCCAAACCTTAGGTGGAAACAAAATCAACCCAATTCTTCCAATCCGCCTAATCGTTACCAACCAAACGGTCCACCATCCAACCGTACTTTCAACAACAATCCTTCTAACAATTATGGAAGTACCAACAATCTTGAAGGATTGATGTCAAAATTCATGGCATCTCAAGAAGCTCGCATATCTAAGTTTGAAGCTGATTTCAAACAAAAGCAAAGCGAGATGACCACCAAAATTGACGCATTGTTGAAAGTTCTCAATGACCGAGAAATGGGAGCACTCCCAAGCGACACAATCAAGAATCCGAAACTAAACGTTAATTCCATATCTTCGGTTTCGTCACCCACTTCGTGTCCACAATACTACTCGGTTAAATCAACGAGCACATGTCTCAAACAAAACCAAATTCTTCAAAAGGACCAATCAAATAAAACACCCGATATAGAACCGGTCAAAAGTATAGTTGAAACACCTCCTACGCAAGACCTAGATGATGAATTCAAAGAACTTCACCTTGAACACCCCGTCATTGATGTCTTAGCGCGTGCTCCTTACTATAGTGCCCTCCTAGAAAAATATGAGAAATTTAAACTAGGTAAAAATGGGACCGCCTTCGTTCAAAACAAGTTGCCTAAAAAGCTTGATGATCCGGGTATATTTGTTTTGCCTTGTAAGATAGGAAGATCCGAAGCTTTCGACACACTAGCCGATTTAGGGTCAAGCCTCAACTTGATTCCCTTATCCTTATTCACTGCTCTTAAGCTAGGAAAGTTAGAGGAAACTGAGGTATTGATAGGACTAGCAGATGGGAGTATTGCCCACCCGGTTGGAATGATTAAGGATGTGGTTGTTCACATAGGAAAATTAACTATATTAGCAGATTTTCACGTCCTAGACATGGTTAGTGACACTACATGCCCATTATTAGTAGGAAGAGGATTTTTAGCAACCGCTAGCGCAATGATAGATTGTAAGGAGTCTAAGATAGCAGTAGGTGAAGGCGATACTTGGTCGGTGTACGATGTAAAGAAGCATAGTTATGATTGTGATGATGAACCGACACCGCATTGGGTAGAGATGAATAAGAGACCATCTAGATATGGACCTTGGATAGAAAGGAACTTCATAGGACCTCAATGCCCATTTTATCTAGAGAAATATTTCGTTGAAAAGACACATTCGGTAGAACAACTCATAGCTAGAGATGAAAAGCTAGATCCCTTTGAGGACCCCTTAGTCTTTAGAAAGATGATTGAGTTCTTGAGCGTAATGCCTATCAATATAGAGATGAATAAGTGGAAAAGAGAGGGAGACAAATGTAAATGGAGGTGGGACAAGCCACCTAAAGAAGGTGACGGATCATGGCATATGGGGATGACTTTGTATGATCCGGATGGAGAAAAGTTTGAAAGGTCATACCATACTAAGGAAACCGATAGGAAGTTGAAACCTAAGTTTGATCCCAAGGATGTCCTCAATGAGGAACTCACCCGTATCACGTAGTAACCCATGACCTTGAGTCTAGCTACAAGACTCGTAAATAAAGAAAAGCGCTTCTTGGGAGGCAACCCATGCTTTGTGTGATTTTATTTTTGTTTGTTTGTTATTTGTTTCCGTATGCATGCTTTGTTTTTATTGTTGGTCGATCATGTTTCTAAACTAAATAGTGGAAATACTTTACTTTGTTGTTTTGGCCTAGTCTTAACTCCACCTAAAGGTATTTTTGCAAAAGATAAGTGTAAGGGGAAACCCCAAATATGTTTTTAAGAAACAAACCGATCATGATTCTCCACAATATTAAATGAACATGTGTATTCGTATTTGTTAGAGTCAAATGCTTGTATTGAGTCATAATGAAGTTTTGCAGGATTTTCCAGGAAGTAGGACCAAGTTTTTCCAGAAATTTTCCGGAAACTTAACATAAGAATTTTTGCAGGTCACTACAGACGGCGTCACGTGTAAAAATCTGGAAATTTTACCGGTTTTGTTTTTCTAACGGAGTCTTATGGTTTTGTGAATTATTAAGTTTTATAATCTCCAGGAGATCTGCAAACTTCATTCCACAAGCAATACATCTTATTTTGTTTTCTACGATTTAGTAACTTATATAGGATGCCGCCGATTTTACGCGAGGTTGTTTTGTCTATTTTTTCAGGATTTACAGGTTAAGTATGACAAGAAGATGATTTACATTCTGGAAGGGAAACTTTGATTGTTCATTTTCTTGGAGGAAGATTTAACCTGGCCACCTAATTATCCATACCGAGCGAATCAGGGGAGTATTTGATTTCATTCTTTTTACTTTTTCACTTTTACATTCTTTACTTGAACATTGGGGACAATGTTCATCCTAAGTGTAAGGGGAGGGTAAAAAGATGATACCTTACATATGCACTTTCACTTGAGTTTGTTTTGTTTGATAGTAGATGTGTAATAAAACTATGAGAAATACTTGTTAGTGCAATTTTAGCGCCAAATTTAAATTTTTTTACAACATTTAGGAGTGAAACTTTAGCCATAGCAAGCGTCTCATGGATAGGAGATTGTATGACTAGCACATAACCGTATATTCAGAAAAAATTTTCCACCCAAATATGTGAGGTTCGCCTTTAGATTTGATAGGAAAAGCATTTACTATTAGTGCTTATGAGTGTGCCGGTAGCATTTAGATTCTAGAACTTGCGTTAGTGATGCATCCCGAGATTGCTAGTGAGACTACATTCGTGTAGTAGGATTTACTACATGATAAGAGGCATTAGGATCACCCTTGTGTTAAACCCGTATCATAATTACTTGACCATTTAAGTCATATTACTTGGCTAGTTAAGTCAACTAATTTTTCCCACACCCTTAGCATTGTACTCATTTTTAGTACACGAACCCCCTAGTACACCCCTCCGAGTCTATCTTTTCGTTTTTAACTTTAAGCATTTTACTTAAAGGAAGAATTTGTTACACCCCACTTAAATGTACACCCAAATCGCCTTAGCCTTCCGTGTATGCGCTCATTTTTAGTGCATTATTGTTATTTGTTAAACCCTAAGTTAACTATCTAATTGATTACATGGTTGCTAAGTCGAGTCATATCCTTGTACATATTATTTTGGGACGATTGGGACTCAAGGGTAAAGTACTTATTTTATGGAGTAATGGGGAAGAACATAATATTATTACCCCTGTATGTACGTTAATCTTAAAAGTACTCCAAGTGTTTTGATTTTCTTAATTCGAGTCATTAGAATTAGTTTAATGTAAAGTATGTAAAGATTCAAGTGTAAGGGAAATGTTTATTCCCTATGATGTATTATTTTGGATGGTAGGGTAAAAGTGTATGCAAAAAAAAAAAAAAAAAAAAAAAAAAAAAAAAAAATATATATATATATATATATATATATATATATATATATATATATATATAGAAAAAAGGAAAAGAGAAAAAAACATACGGACTACCATCCCTTTTTATTCTATGTTCATTTTATGTTTTTGTTATTTTTCATTTATTAGCTTAAGTCGAGTCTAGTCTTGGCTTAGCAACGCCATATTGTACATGTAATTAACCAAGATTGTTAACTCGCCACCAGTAAAACTTCCTTTATCCAACAAAACCGTGTATTTCATATCCCTACACCTAACGTTACAACCCTTTAAAAGACCTCTTTGATAGTTTATCCTAGGTGCTTACGCCATGTGGTGGAGGTTTGATCCTTTCCCAAGCATATGGTAATCTATTTTGCCATGACAGGTAGTGAGAGATATCTTCCGTTTCCATATTGTAATTTATACTTTATTACACCCGAGATATGTGAGTATCTAAACATTATTTGTGAGGTGCTAGTGTATGACCTTCGTGCTTGTCTATTGGTCTTTAGTGGAACGATTATTTGTTGTAATTACTTTTATATTAGTGTTAAATGACCCCTAACTTGTCTTTTGAGTAGAATAAAAGCGCATTTGCTTGAGGACAAGCAATTCTCAAGTGTAAGGGTATATGATGAGGCGAAAAATGAACCACTTTTAGGGGGTCATTTAAGCCCGGAATTGAATTTATTTGATCAAATATTGCCCTAAATCGTTCCTTTTGTGATTTTAGGTACTTTGGGAGTGAAATCTGGAAAAGGAAGCAATTCGGACGTTTTTGGAGCATAAAAGTGAAGAAAACGCCAAAGTCTTAATTTTCCTTGCTGGGAACAGTAGGTGACGGCGTCAAGAGTAATTTTCATGACGACCCAGTACAGATTTGACGGCGTCACGAAGTAGGGCGTCAAGAGTAAAATTCATGACGGCCTGGAAATGCATAACACATGACGGCGTCAAAAGTAGATCAAGGCAGTCCGAGAAATATTTTGGCGGCGAGGTGACGGCGTCACAAGCTTTGTCTTGACGCCGTCAGACCCTATTTCCTATATATAGTTTTCTAATTTTCACATTAAAAGGAGAGAAGTTTTGGAGAAACCTAAGTACGAACTTGGTGCGAATGTTACAGGTTTTTCAAGGGTTCTAAGCCCTTGATACCTTTCATGTGTAATTGAGATAAGTATTCTTTTAATTTAATCAATATGTCTATGTGTTGGTTGTCTATATCTTGTTCTTGTCTTAATTCCATCATGCTAGGCTAGATCTATCTTATGTTTGCTTGGATCTAATGAAACCTAGATGTTAATTATGTGTTGATTACTTGTTTATAACTGTATTGGATGGGTGAATTCGATGTTAGGCTTAAGAAAACTGGCAGACTTCCAATTGGTAACATGCTTGAACGTCTTAGGAAACATGAACTGATGTGCACTAGGTTTTATTGGTTGTATTTAATGCATGAGCCACTGTTTATAATCCCTATGGTTGTGCTGGGCATGGTATAGGAGGAGATAAGAGCTCATAGGATTGGGGAGTTAAGTGCGCCACCCCATGAATGGTATTAAGGAATACAATCTGTCATCCATGCAACTATAACAAGTAATTAACGCGTAAAAGATGTCTAGGGAGTAGTGAAATCTAAGTAAACACATTTTCTCCACTTATTGCTCACAACCTTAGTATAATTTAGTTTATTTTCATTTTTAGTATTTTATTTTGATTGCATCTTTAGTATTGGGTTAGTTGACTAGCAACTAATTCCGCCCAAATCCTTCAAACCCAAGATTTTTACTTGCTTTCTAAAAAATATAAAAATACAAAAAGAATCATCCCTCACCTTTAGAACTAGTATTTAGGTTTTCTAATCCTAGCGACACTATTCCTAGCTGAACGATCAATCCCCCGGTACTTGTCACTATACTATACTACAACGATCAGGTACACTGCCTGGTGGGGGTTGTAAGCTTCTCAAGATCCCTTGAGAGGTAAAGCCTGGTGCGATTCCCACGTATCAGAAGCGTAGGCGGAAGTGGGGTCCTTCAGGGTGTACACGGATAAGGTCACAAATGAGAAGTTGACCGCGATGGCTGAGCAGGAGCAAGCGTGCAGACAACTTCATCAGTTCAGGGCCAACCTTACTTGGGCAGTGAGGTATCTTGAGGAGAAGAAGGAGGAGCACTTCGCGAACATTGCTGAGTTCAAGGTGCGCATGGAGAAGATTGTTCAGGTGCAGGAGGATAAACTGCGCGGCCTGAGCATAGAGTATGATGAGGAGTTATACCCTCATCTGATGTCTACCATAGCTGAGCGCAGGTACGTCCTTTCATCGTTTTTACGCAATGTTGCCTTACTATTATTGTTTATATATTTCTGCTAACACAAGTTGTCCTTCGTTGATGTAGGTGGTTGATCAGTCATGGGTTGCGCCTAGCGGCTATGGGCACCTTGGAGTCCCAAGAGGTGTTGGGGACCTTTGGGAAGGTGGTGCAGTGCGCTGTGGAGCGTGGGAGGTCGCAAGCTATGGAGGATCTCCACGAGGCCAAGTTGTTGAACAAGGCCTTGACTGAGGTACCTGGCTATAACGCGAGTGCGTATGACGAGCTGGTGCAGACTATGGAGGGGATGAAGCTTCTTGAGCTGCCTCACATTGCGCAGTTGGAGCACGACCAGGACAACCCCATAAAGGTAATTATGGAGGGGTTGACCCTGGAACGCCATATTTTGGAGGATGCCGAGGCGCAGCCGGACTACTTCCTCAAGCCCGACGAGTCGCAGTTGCAGGTTCCAGTGTTTGTGCAGCCTCGCCATATGTTGAACCCTTTGCACTTGAAAAGGAGGTTCCTCTGAAGGAGGTGTTGGAGCGCCACGCACAGAGGGATGCCCAGAAAAAGGGGATTAAGGGCAAAGCTGTCCTATGCGGTGTTGGCGCTGCACACATTCCCAGGTCTGATGGGGTTCCTGTGAGTGTAGCGACTGTATCGCCTAAAGATGCGTTGCTATTGAGGAAGCTTCAAGAGGCAGGAAGTTCCGTTGCACCAGAGGATAGCCCTGAGCATCGCCATAGCGTGTAGGCTGTTTTTTTGTATATGTATTGTGTAAATGACAAAGTGTATCTTTTGCTTGTAATTTTGTGTAAAAATGTTGAATAAGATACTCTTTTATGCATAAATTAAGTGCGTGATTTAAAAAATATACTTGCATTAATGTTTGCGAAGTTTTATTATTTAACCAAGAGTCTTGGCTCGTTATTTGCTAAGCTTTGTACGGTGTACTTAATATTTGCGCACCCTTCGTGGGATGCGCACAGAAAACTTACCTCAACGTCTCAAAAGTAAGGTTCTTAGCAAGGATGCGTGATCCAATGTTGATGGGTTTGCAACCCTCTTACTCAACGAGTGAATTAGTAGGTTTACTCATCCTTTATGCCTTCGTGGGTCTTAATTAGTGCATGCACGCCATGTAGGCAAAAATATAAGATAACAATATTGACATATATAAGAATGTACGCAATAAAGTGAAATACGTTATGGAGTTAGCTAGAAACCATAACATTTTATTGATACTTGCAAGTTTTTGAAAAAGTAAAAATACAATTCCTAAGAAAGAAAAAACAGACATTTATTGGGCAAATCCTAAAGTGCAAAGGTGTCTGTGTATTGGCCGTAGCCTCGCCTAAAGATAGCATCTTTTAAGTTTGCAGATGTTCCAGGTGCGCGCTAGGCCGTGACCTTCCATATCGCGCAGCCTGAATGCGCCATTGCCTAGCGCATCAGTGACCTCGTAGGGTCCTTCCCATTTAGGTCCGAGCTTGCCTGTGTCTTCTGCGTGGCTTGCATCATTGGCGCGGTATACAAAGTCTCCTGGCCTGAAGGAAGTGTGTTTGACCTTTTCATCATAATACTTCTTCATTTTTGCCTTAGCCTTTGCTTCGCGTATAGCTGCGCGTTCACGTCTTTCTTCCAGTAAGTCCAAGTCTATGCTCCGCTCCTTGTCATTTGTTGTGACGTTGACCTCTGTTGTTCGTATAGTTGACATTCCTATCTCAGCTGGTATGACGGCTTTTGTTCCGTAGACAAGGGAGAATGGCGTGTCTCCAGTACTGGTTTTGATTGTGGTGCGATGCGCCCATAAGACATGTGAGAGCTCGTCCACCCACCTTCCTTTGTGTCTGTCAAGGCGTGCTTTTATTCCTTCACCTAGACTGCGATTTGCTCGCTCAACCAAACCATTGGTTTGTGGGTGTTTTACTGAAGCGAAGTGTTGTGTGATGTTCAATTATGCGCACCAATCTTTGAATGGGTTGTCGCAGAACTGCTTCCCATTGTCTGATATAATTTCTCCAGGTAGTCCGAAGCGACAGACAATGTTATCCCATACAAAGCGTTTGACCTAGTTGCCCGTGATGCTCACCACCGCCTTTGCTTCAATCCACTTCGTGCAGTAATCCATGGCTACGATGAGGAATTTTAGCCCTCCTGCTGCAACTGGAAAGGGTCCTGCGATGTCAATGCCCCACTTGTAAAATGGCCATGGTGAGGTAATGGGTGTTAACTCTTGTTGTGGTTGGCGCGGAATTGGCCTGTGTACTTGGCAATTGCTGCACTTCTTTATCATATCGCGCGCGTCGCGATGCATAGTTGGCCAATAATACCCCGACCGTAAAGCGCGCGCTACAACAGATCGCGGCCCTGAGTGCATGCTGCATGATCCAGCGTGGATTTCTCGGAGTACATAGTCTGCTTGAAGGGGTCCGACACATCGTAGCCAAGGTTGCAAGAAAGAACGTCGATAGAGGATATTGTCCCGTAGTTCAAATCACTGCGCTGTGCGCCGTATTCTTCGAGCGTCCTTATGATCCTGTGGTAGGACTCCTTTGCTAATGAACTCAATGATAGGTGTCATGCATGTAGGATCTTGTTCTTCTATCACCGTGGATACTTCTATCTCCAATATTGATTTGTTTTGTAAGGTTTCTACCAATACCTGTTTTGATAAGTGCGCAAAGCTCGTGGATGCGATCTTGCTAAGCGCATCAGCCTTCCTGTTGTCCCCTCTAGGCACTTGTTTTATTGTGAACCTGTCAAAGTTGTTAATTAAGGACTTGGTCTTATCCAGGTATTGGATCATGTGTTCATCCTTGGCTTCATATTCACCTAGCACATGGTTAGCGACTAGCCGAGAATCTACGTTTGCCTCCAAGTTGCGTACACCCATTTGGATTGCAATGCGCAGTCCAGCTAGTAGGGCTTCGTATTCTGCCTCATTGTTTGTGGCTGTGAATTCGAAGCGCAGAGCATAGGTGAATTCCATACCTTCTGGATTTGTGAGAATAAGGCCTGCGCCTGATCCATCTACACATGAAGACCCATCTGTGAACAGAATCCAGGGTTCCTGCAGATATGTTTTGGTTGTAGAGGTTGGACTATTGTTATCTGGCTTCTCAATAATGAAATCAGCTAATATCTGTCCTTTGATTGCAGTGCGCGGTCTATATGAGATGTTATATTCACTTAACAGTACACTCCACTTTTGTAGCCGTCCTGATGCGTCAGGTTTAGAGATAACTTGTTTGATTGGCTGATCTGTGATTACAGCTATTGGGTGCGCTTGAAAGTATCTGCGCAGTCTTTTAGCTGCGAATACTAGAGCTAAGACCAGCTTTTCCATAGCGCTGTAGTTAGTCTCTGTCTTCTTCAGTGCTTTGCTTACAAAGTATATGGGTGTCTGGACGGAGTTCCTATCTGTCAATAGTACTGCGTTGACTGCTCCATGAGTTGCCGATAAGTACATGATTAGCTCTTCCCCTGGTCGTGGTGCGACAAGTTTGGGAAGAGATGCCAGATGTTGTTTTAGTTGTTGGAAAGCTTCTTCTGCTTCTTCGGTCCAACGGAAGTCTCCCTTTTTAGTACACTTTGTGAGTGTTTTAGAGAAAGGGAGTGATTTGTCTGCTGACTTAGATAAGAAACGGTTTAGCCCTGCTAGCTTTCCATTTAATGACTGGACTTGTTTGAGTGTGCGCGGTGAGGGAAGATCAATAACAGCTTTTGTTTTTTCTGGGCAAGGCTTGATTCCATCAGGTTCTATTAAGTATCCGAGGAACATGCCTTCAGTTGCGCCAAAGGTGCACTTCTTGGGATTTAACTTCATGTTTATTTGTCCCAATGTTTTGAACGTTTCCTCGATGTCGCGCACCAATTCATCCTCTGTGTGGCTTTTGATGACAAGGTCGTCAACGTAGACCTCCAAGTTTCGACCTATTTGTTTCTCAAAAGCTGTGTCCACCAATCGTTGGTATATTGCGCCTGCGTTTTTCAAGCCAAAAGACATTTTCGTGTAGTAGTAAACTCCTTGACTGGTGTGGAAAGCTGTTTTTTCTTCATCCTCGACTGCCATCTGTATTTGATGATACCCTTTGTATGCGTCTAGAAAGCATTTAAAAGGATATCTGCACAGGGATTCTACCTTCCAGTCTATCTCTGGCAGTGGATAGCAGTCCTGTGGACATGCTTTGTTAAGGTCGGTGAAGTCCACGCACATTCTCCAACTGCCATCGCTCTTCTTTACCATTACTGGGTTAGAGAGCCAATTGTGATAATACACTTCGCGCATGATGCTTGCGTCTACGAGTTTGTGTATTTCTTCCAGAATAGCTTTTACACGATCTGGGGCCTGGCCGCGCTTCTTCTGTCGTATTGGGGGATATCCTTGTCGGATTTGTAGCTTATGCTCCGTGATAAAGCGTGGCACTCCTGTCATGTGTTTTGGTTCCCATGCAAAGATATCTAGATTCTTTTGCAGGAGTGCACACACGGCTGCTTTACCTTTGTCAGATAAAGATCCTCCAATCGAAACTTGTTGGTCCGGGTAATCGGGGTGAATAGCGACCTTTAGGTTTGGTGTTTTTTCTGTGCGCTATTCTGGAATATTCTCCACCTCAGTGGTTACTGCGTTGAATTCCTTTGGTGGTACTGTTGTGTTATAGAGGGTAACAACTCCTCCTTATACTGGAAATTTGAGCATCCCATGTGCTGTGGATGGCACAACGCGCATGGATGATGTTCCAGGTCTCCCAATGATGCCATTGTATGGTGAGGGAGACTTTATTACCATGAAATTTATCCATGTCGCTGTTGAGTGTTTTTCATCTCCTACGACCACTAGCAAGCGTAATTGCCCCATATGCCAAATCTTTTCTCCTGTGAATCCAGTCAGCGACGTTGTTGCTGGTATCAATTGACTTTGGATTTCGGGTCGCAGTCTTTTGAAACAATGATCGTATAGGATATCAGCGGATGCTCCTCCATCAATGTACATGCGGTGGATATCATGTCCCCCCGTATGTATTTCAATAGTTAGAGGCTCTACTACTGCGTTGTCCGCAGCTAGAGTAGGGAAGGATATCTCTTTTTCTGGGGAGAATTTTTGGCTGACTTTTTGTTTTATCTTACGTTGCCATGACTGTATCATGTATATGGTGTCAGCTTTTTCTTTGAGAGGTTCTTTCTTGCCCCCGTTCCTTTGTTTGTCCTTTCCCTCTTTGATGTTTTTTACAAGGTGGTCCATTCTGCCTTCCCTTACTAACTTTTCAATTAGTTGTCGTAGCTGGACGCACTCGTTAGTTGTATGGCCTTTTTGACCATGGTATTCGCAGTATCCATTCCCTACGCGCTTTTTCTCTGCGGTACGCATTGGTGGAGGTTTTGGGAAATTTGCACCTTCTGTTACAAATATTTCCCTCGGAGTTTTTGTGAGAGGGGTATATTTGTCATTGTCTCTTCCACTTCGGTAATTCCTGCTGCGGTTGTTATTCTGATCATTGGATTGTCTCCTAGGCTGTTCTTGTTGCCTATAATTCGAGTAACCCTTTTTGCTGTCCGCAGTGGCTGCTTCTCCTTGTATGAAGGATCTTGTGCGCTTTGTTAGCTCATCGAAAGTTTGGGGAACTTTGTCATTTAGCTTCCGGATAAGTTCTGGGTTGTTAATCCCATTCATGAACCCTGAAATTTTTAGAATTTTGGGACACGCTTTGACCTGTATGCACTCATCCTTGAAGCGTTCCATAAAAGCACTGGTTGATTCCCCTTGGCGCTGTTTTACTCTGGCTAGTTCAACAGGGTTTTTAGCGCACTTCTTTCTCTGGGTAAAGTTTAGACGGAATGCTTTCCGTAATTCTTCAAACCCACCGATGCTCCGTCGTGGGAGTTTGCTAAACCACGCGCATTCCCTACCAATGTAGAATTAAACATATGACACCACACAAGTTGCGGCCAGTTTTTGATAGTAGCAGCTGATTCGAAAACCTTTAGATGATCATCCGGATCACCTGTTCCATCATATGTTTTTACGTTAGTGGGCATGCGCCTCCTTTTGTGGTCGGAGTAATCGCTGATGCGTCGTGTAAACGCATCAATTTTCTGGCGTCGCCATGGAAGAGATATGTCCTCATTTTCTTCTTCGCAACGTCTTCCTCTTGATTTCCAGTGTCCTGTTTCCCTATCCTCGTTGTCCGAGGAGTCACTGGAGGAAGAGTAGTTTCTTTTTCGGCGCTTGCGCCGGCTTCCTTCAGAGGAAGAGATTGAGGGGCTTTCACTTGGGGACATTCTTTTCCCCAATCTGTCATGAATTCTCTTGCTTCCAGATTTGGAGGACCCTTGGCTTGGTGAATGCTGAGGTCCTAATCGGTCTTGTATCCCTCGACTGCCAAGTCTAGAGTGAACATTAGTGCGCCTCTCGCTGCCTTCATATTCCTCTGAGTATTGTGAATCAGATGTTGTACCCAACCTATCGTGGATAGTAGTACGTTTTTCGTTATCTGCGCGTCTTCCTCGTGGGTGGCGCGGTGGTGATGGTTCGCGTTCAGGACCAAAATTGAGCCGAGCTTGTAGGCTCGTACTTGATCTTCTCCTTGCTTCTTCTTGCATGAGGGCAGTTAGGGTTTCATAATTTTGGGATACAAAATTTCCCAACGTTAGGTTGGGTGTGTCCTCAGTTGCTGCAAGAATGTCTGCCTCAGTATTGGGCACCCTATCTCGGTTAGGCGCGCCTGGTGGTACAGTGTTGTCCACTGTAGGTACCGTTTGGTGAGGAGTAGTGAAGAGGGTACGTTGGAGTTCCTCAATGCTTGGAATCACTGTGGTGGTTTGGGTAGTCCTTATAGGCAGTTCTACCACTGGAAGAGGTTGGGTTGTTCCCGCCTCTTGGTGACCAGGTGCGCTGGTTGTCCCAGCAGTCTGCCTAGGGGTCGAATCTTGTTGATTCTTCCTATGGGGGTCACGTGTTTTTTCCAACTGCGGAGTCCGCTGGCTTGAATTTTTATTCTTCGTCATTCTAGTTCCTTAGTTCTTAGTAGGGGTCCCACGGATGGCGCCACTTGTTGATACAAAAGTTGGGCGTTCCTGATTATGGGCTCTTGCTCTCGTACCAATTAGCTTCTTAATGCTTGAAACCTGCGCACTAAGAAAATAAACAACACCGTTAGGCTTATCGTGGGATTGTCACCCACGATTAGACTCCGGCGTGAGAGTAAGTAATCGATTTAGGGTTCTCGTAAAGAGTTTTAGGGTTTTGTGTATCGTACCTTTAATGAGAATTATGTTATTCCTTATATAAGCGCAAAATCCTTGTAGGGTTCGTGCTCCTTACGTTTCGCACACGTGGTGCTTATCCGGTTTAAGGATATCTATTCCATAAATAGGAGATCCTTATCTAAACCGTATATATAGTTTAGTTGGGCTTGTGGCCCGTATATAGACTATACGTCATCAGGTATGTACAATATACATATGAAATGTTTTATGCCAATTTTAAATTACGCATTTTTTTACTTACACATTTTTTAAAACTTATTAGGTGATCATGAAGTGGATATTGACCATCAAAATCGGATGACACTATTCATGGACGTTTATTACATTATAGTTACAAGTATAGTACTTTATACTATCATTGACTTATTGCTTACTATTGCTTTTTAAAAAATGATTCAACATGTTTACTTTCGTTGTTCTTTCTTATTTTGTTTACACACTTAATTCTTTAATGTATAATCTCTCTAAAAATCCCGTCAATTCGACGGGTCTATAAGCTAGTGTCATTATATAATGTTGACTCTTAATGGGTTGCAATATTTAGTGGTGGAAACAAATTTAAAATTAATTTTCATGTGGAATATTTATGTGATTTCCAGAAACAAGGATATATGATGTTTATAAGAATTTATTAGATACAATATTTGTGGCTTGTGGTCCAATGGGTAAAGCTTATTCAGTTAAGCGAGCCCAGGTGAGAGTAGTACCGGTTTGGGTGACTGACCGGGAAGTCCTCATTTGGGGACCACAAGCTCTAATGATATTAGGCAATGAAGATGAGAGCCTTTGAGCCATTAGTTGCGGAGGTTCGAATCCGAGCCGGCCCCGGTTTTCATCCGACCGTTACTCCAGCGAGGAAACTCGTGTGGAGGCGGTACGGTTTCCGGGCGGAAGCCGTTTATAATCCCCACTACTCCAGTGTGGACCCGGTTCAGATAACATAGTCTAGGTAAGTGGTGGATGAGGGCCTGCTAATATGACGGGTGCGACTCTAAACCAAAAAATTGAAAGTTGCCTTCCAAAAAAAGATACAATATTTGTGCGTGGTTTGTCTATTCAGTGAAGTTACTGATTGATTTGTACTTATGAAAAATGATTGTCTATTTGGTGAAGTTACTGATTAATTTGTACTTATGAAAAATGATAAGAACAAGGATATAATGGTCTTTTTGTATTTAAACTATAATTATAATGCTTTATTTGAGTTTAATTATTTATAAAATAGCTACTTGGAATATATATGATAAATTTTGTGTTTAAGGATGATATATATACAATAATAAGTTTAAGCTTACAATAATAAGTTTAAGCTCAATACATATGCAATTAACAATTTTTGGAGAGATGTATATGCCATTGCTTAATGAAAACCCTTTTTTATGTGATTACAAATGGTAGAAACAAATGATAGCAAAAAAGGGTATTAAATACAAGACTTATCACTATGAAAACTCTCATAGGGAAAGAGAATAACAACGCAAATGATGACAAGCCGCCTAAATCATACACCGTTCCCATCAAATATTAAGTCTATTTAAAAAATAAAAATAAAAAAATGGGCCTAAATGATTAAAACGAAAAATACGCCACACAAAGATAAACTAAAAAGTGTTCACAAACAAAATGTATGTCCCATAGCCTTAAAAAAATGGGTTACACAATCTTTGTTTTCTTCTAGACCATATCACAAATATGCAAATAAACAAAAAAAGCCGACACAAATAAACATATGTAGTATAACTTAGCCGGCGAAAAACCACGAACCAAAACCAAAATGCCCCGTCGCAACGCGTGAGTGCCATCCATAAGTCGTATAAAAACGATTTACAAGAAATACTTATATAAACACTGAAACAAAATTAATAGAAAAAAATGGCACACAAAAAATCACAAACCAAAACTAAAAAGTCCCGTTGCAACGTATGATTGCCGTCTACCTCGTTAAGATCAGATGCTTCTAAATAAACAGAGAGCATATAAATTTGTTGTTAATTTACCTATATTATAGTTAAATATTTGTGAGGAAAATGTCACTTGTAAATGATAGGTACATGGATTTTATAATACCATAGAATTACAATTTAAAACTTAAAAAAATAAATAAATAAAATAAAAAATTCTTTAAAACTAATGGCACTAAAACTAACTCCAAACAAATCGTACAAGACTGAATAATTTTTTATATTTGACTTAAAAGTTTTGATAATAAAAATAAACTTACTTTTGCTAAAGGTACTAAAATTGGATGATTTTGTAAATTTTAGAATGAAGTGACACAACTGTAGCCCATTTAATCTTCCTATCATTTCATTCCATAATTTTACACACCTACTAATCAACCTCTTAAACCCTTTCTTTAAAAATGAGAATTCCACATTAACAACCAAACAAACAATCACCAAAAAAAAAAAAAAAAAAAAAAATGGCACATGCAGACGACAACAGTAACAGCAGCAGCAGCTTGTTCATCGACACAAATCTCGACACCCATTTCGTCATGATCGTCTCCCATTCCGACACTGTCTCCGACCTTAAAAGTAACCTTTTTTTTTTCTTCTTTTATTTATTTATTTACCCTTTAAAGTATGTTTGTTTAAGTTTATCTATGCGCTTATATGACTAAATAATGGAAGTGGTTTACTAGGTTGTATTAATTTTTGTAAAACACGTCGATTTTTTGTAAATGCATATGGTTAATTTTTTTTTTTTTTTTAATTTTTTTTTTTGTGTTTCTAGTTTTGTATAGTTTCGCATAAATGCACTCAATATGTGTTCCTTTTGTCATGTTGATCTTAAAGGTGGCGATTTCAGAACCAATGGTTGGGTAAATATTAGCAGGATATTTGTTTGGTTTGGCCAGGTATTATGGATGACTTTAGGGTGCGTTTGGTTTGTAGAGGGTTTCGGATTTGGATTCGGATTCGGATTTAGATTTTGTTTTGTATTAAAATTAATGATGAGAGAAAAATTAAATGAGATAAAAATGTGTTATATAAAAGATTTTATAAAGATATATTATCTTTTAATAATAATGAAGAGAGAGTGTAAAGTAAAGGACCCACCTAAAAAATAAGTGAATCCCACCCCACTAGATGGGAATTAATTTTGAAAGATTGATTCCTCATTTTGAATCCAAACCACAAACCAAACAAGTCTTTTATACGTGGAGCCCACCAAAACCCATTCCAAAGCATGAAACAAACGCACCCTTAATTGGGTATCTGATACCAATTGCAATTATATACTAATAATTATCCATCGGGTCTAAACGGGTCTGGTCCAAAAAGAAATTTATTTATTTATTTATTTATTTTTCTCTCTTTTCATCTTTTACTAAAAAATAAATTTTGTCGGACCAAAACCCATCTAGACTTGGACCTATTTAAACCCTAGAAGACTCATCTAGACCTCGGACCCGCCTAAACCCAAACACATCTAGACCCGTGACCAAAACCCGGCCCGACCCGTTTATTTTGTCAACCTTTTTCTTAAAATGAATGTGGTCCCAGATTCTGGGTTTATGAGTTCTTTACTTCTCATAAATAAACCGATTCTGGGTCACCTACTAGTTATGATAAAGGACTTTTAAACCCTCGTATAACAATACAATTTTAGATGTTCATGTAGTACATTAGTCGTTTTAAATATATGAGCTAACCCAAACACTAAGCATTAGTAAGTTGCTTATGAAAAACCCAAAACATAAACTTAAAAGGAGTATGTTTGGTATTTACCTTTTTAGCCCTTACAGCTTGAAAACATTTGTATATTTTATCCTTTTCTAAAAAAAAAAAAAAAAAAAAAAAAAAAAAAAAAAAAAATCTGCAAAGTAGATTTAAGTTATATGTAATTTTCATTCTTACTTATGTTTAATGAGATTAAACCTTTTAATATTAATGAATTTTTAGTTTTAACTAATGTAGTGTGTTTCATTAAGTGTTACGACTGAGTGGTAAAATGTGGTTGAGTGTTTTTCTAAGTGACATGGAACCTTTACATGATACCGGCATTACCACATCCGGTGATCTTTGCTTAGATATCAGATATAATATAAAATTTATATGTATGGGATATTTTAATGATTAGCTCATTCTAGCACTTATGGGCTTATTGTATTATCAAATACAACAAGCTGTCCTTAGTAGCCAATGTGGGGCCACATATAGACCGAGGTTATTGTACCTGATAAGCTAATAAGCACAAGCTTCAATGAAGCACATTAGGGTTAGGAATTTCAGGCTATACATGTGGCTAAGCTATGCCAATGCCGTTCAGTAGTGTTAGAGTTTAAATATCAAGTAATATTTAAATTGGTTTGACTTTATAATAAACAAAATGTATCCATGTGCTGGTTGATACTCGAAATAAACTTTTTAAATATGCTATAGATTGTAGTGTTTTTTTAATTATATGACAGTGTAGTGATGGAACACTTTCATCTGTCTTGTGTGGATAAAATGATTACCATGTTCAATTAAGAAAGTAAACATCAAAGAGTACATTTTTCTAAACAAAGTATCGTGGTTTCTTTATGCAGGGAAAATAATGTTGGAACATAATCAATGCTTTCCTGCCATTGGGGATATTAAAATCGATAGTCTGAAGGTATTCTGTTCTTTAGTTATTGTTACAGTTAATCTTTTGATTTTTACTTTTTTCAAAATGTTGTAGGTAAAACGGAGAGGACGCTTTTACCACTTGCCTGACTCAATGTTTGTTAAGAGTGCGTTTGATACTGTTAAAGACAATTGGTTCCTCTCAGTAGATGCTTCTCGCTTAGCGCAAGATGTTTGTATTCAACAAGTGGATAATTATAAGGTTGGGGATCAACTAGCCTTGCCTTGTGCAACAGATAACCGCTCAGTTGATCAGGGGTCACCATCGACACATCTCACGGTTGTACCAATTGTGAATCATGTAGTTTCTCAGAAGGAGAAAGGCGAATCTGCGTTTGTTCAAAATAACTCAGAAGCCAGTGAAACTGTGCCTGCTGTTTTAATGACTCTGGAAGAAAATATTCAGCAAGAAATACCGTCTGAAATATCTCAGAAGGAGAAAGAGAATGAATTGGTTAAAGAAAGAGTTACGGGGAATGAAATCCCGTCTTCGTCGATGAGTAAGTAAATAGAATACCTTTATGCACCTATAACCTTCATAGCATCTCTGTTTAGAAATGTAAGTTGATTCTTTAACATTAATTTAACTTTCATGTAGGAACTTCTGATTGTGAACTCGATGATTCTGAAAAAGATAAAACAGCTGAAAAGGTATTGTTGTCGACATCTTTGATCAAAACGCTTCATACACTACTTAAGGATGCTGCTGATATCTCTGAAAAAGATTTAGGGTCTACAGTTCAAGAATCTGCAGGTGATCTGATTGATAACCTTAAAGAAGATAAGGAACCATCAAGGAAACAGGAACCTGAAGTGAAGCTTCCTCAGAGGAAAAAAAAGGCTAAGAAGTCTGCCGCGAGAAGCAAAGATGAATCTGCTAAAAACAAAGATAAATTGGAAAAAAGCAAAGATGAATCTGCAGAGAACAAAGATGAAGCTCTTATGGAGCGTGATGATAATATTGTGAGTAATATTTCTTCAATAGTTCCTGCTACAGCGCACGAAACTAAAAACGACCAAGTTAGTTTGTCTAATGCTGAAAAAAATGAAGTTTTGGAAAAAACGTTACCAGATGACGTTACTATGCAAGAGGTGGAAACATCAAAATCAACTGAGGTGGTACCAGAAACCTTAAAGGAAATAAAAGATGTCGTGGGAAGGAGAAAAAAGAAAAAAGATGCAAGAAGATCCGCCACAAGTAATGATGCTGCAACCGTGACAAATGAGGAAAACGTTTTGCCTCATTCTGGCAGAGAAGAAAGTCAAGATATAACATTAATTGATGCTTTGCTCGTTGATGATTGTAGTAGGGATGATATTCTTAAAAACAATGATGCTGAAATACCAAGAACTGAGAAAAATGCTAGTCAGGGAAATGACGAGGGTATTGATAGAAAACCGGAAAATAAGAATGAGAAGATGGATGGTGAAAAGAGAAACAAAAGGAAAAAGAAAACCAAAAAATCTGCAAAGAATGGTGAAGGCAGTATGTCTACAGAAGTATCTGATCCACATTTGAACGATCATTTGAATGAAAATGCCAAGGAACACGAGACTACCTTGCTTGATGCTGCCAGAAAAGATGGTGATGAAGTTAAAGGGAGAGACGCTCAAGTTTTTGATGTAGGTTTAGTGACAAAAGCGAAGAAGAATAAAAAATCTTCAGTGACGGGCCCTGAAGATCTGCCAAGTAAATGCCAATCCAATGAACTTGAGTTAGAACCAGAAAAAAGTCAAAGTGCTGACCATCAGACCTCAAAGAACATGACTGTATCTGAAGTTGTTAAATCTAAGGATATTGTTAATGATGAAGGTCATGTGTCAAAAGAAGGGTCTCAGGAGATTGGTGGGAAAGACACTACAACGTCCGTGAAGGTAAAAAAACCAAAGAAGAGAACAAAAGAACTGCTTATTGTTGATTCCAGGAATGACAGTGCAATTCAACCTCAGAAATTAATTTCAAATAGTGAAAACAAAAAAGCTCCTATTAATGTGGTAACCAATCCGAATATCCCAAGTACTGATCAGTTTAAAACTCCAAAAAAGAAAAGTAAGATCGATGCTCCAAGAATAAGTAAGTCAGCCCATGCTAATAAAACACATGGTGAACCATCAGCTGAAGTTTTTCTGAATCAAAAAAGCGACAAACCACGGGTGACTTTGGGCCTGGCTAGTGTTAAAACCGTGCAGAAAAGTGCACCTGAGGTGAAATAAGTCACAGTATGTGAAGAGTTTGTTGAGTGGATCTGGAACAATGTATGGA